>JXCR01130783.1:34087-64297 GCA_002079205.1 Phalaenopsis hybrid cultivar
TAAACTAAAGAAAATTATGACATCCATTTGGTCTGCGAAACCAATGTATTGGCCGACAAATTCCCCTATTTAATATAAGGAATNTTGTTCAAACAGTACACGGGTTACCTTCACCACGACAGTACATTGTGGGACTGAGAGATGAATGTCAATCAACATCTCCCTTAAGACATTCATACTCTCTGGAAGGACCTCAACTTGTGCACCACACACTCTATCAGCTCGGTCTGGATCCCTCAAGCGCCAGAATATGAACCGATAAAAAAAGTCTTCTTTTAGTCCTCCATTCCTAGCAAGTGAAGCTCCTTGTCTGCCAAGAACATGGCGAAGCTCTCCTTATCAAGCTTGAAAGAGAAAAAAATGCTTAAAGATGTCGATCGACCACGAAATCTCCTCCCGACGACAATAGAGAACAAATGTCATTATTGCTGCCACAGAGTTCGACAACACTTGCATCAAAATAATCCCGTATGTATTGAGAACAATCCAGAGCTTGTTGCACAGAAGTAGCCAGAACACGAAGAGTGATGCTGACATGAAGAACATACCTCTTCTCCAACTCCTTCACCAGATTTTCCGTAAAAAATGAAGGGTCAACACCCTTGATGGATCCAAAGAGGATGGGAGAATAATTCAGAGCAATCATAAAATGCAACAAGCAGTCGGAAGATGAAAAGAAAAAAAAAAGAAACTAACAGCACAAAGAAAGAAAATAGCACAGTGATGCAGAAAAGAGGGGTCTCTTGCTCTATTTAAATGGCATCGCGTACAGTAAATAGTCACATAATGATAAGTGTCATACCAAATGTCTTTTCAAGTTTATTTAAATACCATTTTATTGCCAATAAAATTATAACAACCCTCGAATGAAATGTTTAATGAATGAGTCTTCCAAGATAGCGACCTCCGCCCGTAGGATAGCTATTTCAGATTTTGCGGTCAGCTGGCTGATCACTTCTGCACAGGATCCATGGCCAAGCCTCCAACTGTTTCCTCTGAAGAACCAGCCAACAGTGCCAAGGGCCCAATCCCTTATGCCTGCTACTCCATGGCTCCAGAGGGAAGGCAGTCACAACTTTTTCTACTCCAGTTCGAAGCAGGTAACGAGCAAAGAGTCAAGCGACTGGTCCCCCTACGAAGAATGGCCAACAAAAGCTCCGCATACTCTACTTGCAGATGGGCCACTATGGCAAACACAGACTCTGCAATATCCCTCGAAAGCCCACCATCATCTCGGAACTCTAATTCGATTGACTCATATGCATCACATATAATGTCATAAAGTTGTTAAAAGCCACCAACGACCAATGAAAGCTTATATGTACCCATAAGCCTATCGATTAAGGAAAGGGTCATCAACGGTTCTTTTCTCTTTGGCGATGAAATATCTCCCCCTTCTTTTGGCAGCGGCTAAGGAGAGATGATCACCACCGCTCCCTCTTCACTCTTTCCAGCACCTTCAACAAGTAGGGCCAGTCGACCCTCAACACTTATACCCTCACAAGACTAAGGGATTATAGCTTCCAGATGAGGGATTTTCTGCATCTTCCCTTTGGAACCTTCAGATGAGTTGACTTGACCGACCGATGCAGGTTTCGATCCCAACCACCTAACTCTCTTAATATTTTTCTTCTTTACAGGATTCAGGGCCTGATAGCATGCTTTGGCTAAAGTTATGGGTCAACAATAATCCGACTCTTGTTGTTAGCCATGGTGCAACTCTGCTACACGGGAGAAAATGGCGGTGGAGGACGCCATTCCAAACATACGACTCTATTTATATAACACGCTGGGCAAAAAATCCAGAGACAAGTTAATTATCAAATTAATTTTCTTAATTTTAGTGTCACTGATTATTAACACTTTTCCTATCCTTATCATAACTGCCACTTTCTAGGAAAAGAAAAACTTGGAGAACTAATATTTATGCTCCAAAACGGTCTTCATGAATATCAAAGCAATCGATGGGCTTAGGACGATGGACAAACAATCGATAGCTCGGTCAGAATCAACCAACACACTATGGTGAGGGATTCAGCCGGCAGACCACATATACTGTCCAAAGCCACCTTAAACTCCTCGCAAGGGCGCTTGACCTCAACTCTTCGACCAACTGGTTTTTTACTTTGGCACGCGCAATCGTCACTTGACCGGTCTCCTCGACCTTCAAACCGAACTCAAGCGCGTCGACCAACTTGTTTCCACCATATGTGAATTCAAATTATAAAACCGAATTCAAATTACTCTATCAACTCGGTCTGGATCCTCCAAGCGCCAGAATATGAACTGACCAAAAAAGTCTTCTTTTAGTCCTCCATTCCTAGCAACTGAAGCTCCTTGTCTGCCAAGAACATGATGAAACTCTCCTTATCAAGCTTGAAAGAGAAAAAAAATGCTTAAAGATGTCGATCGACCATGAAATCTCCTCCCGATGACAATAGAGAACAAATGCCATTATTGCTGCCACAGAGTTCGACAACACTTGCATTAAAATAATCCCGTATGTATTGAGAACAATCCAGGGCTCGTCACACAAAAGTAGCAAGAAGACGAAGATTGATGTTGACATGAAGAACATACCTCTTCTCTAACTCCTTCACCACATTTTCCGTAAAAAAATGAAGGGTCAACACCCTTGATGGATCTAAAGAGGGTGGGAGAATACTTCAGAGCAATCATAAAATGCAACAAACAGTCGGAAGATGAAAAGAAAAAAAGAAACTGACAGCACAAAGAAAGAAAATATCACACATGATGCAGAAAAAGAGGGGTCACTTGCTCTATTTATAGGGTATCGCGTAAAGTAAATAGTCACATAATGATAAGTGTCACACCAAATATCTTTTCAAATTTATTTAAATACCATTTTATTGCCAATAAAATTATAACAGCCATCGACTGAAATGTTTAATGAACGAGTCTTCCAAGATAGCGACCTTCGCCCGCAAGATAGCTATTTCGGATTTTGCGGTCAATAGGCCGATCACTTCTGCACAGGATCCATGGTCAAGCCTTCAACCGCTTCCTCTGAAGAACCAGCCAACACTGCTAAGGATCCAATCCCTTATGCCAGCTACTCCATGGCTTCAGAGGGAAGGCGGTCACAAATTTTTCTACTCCAGTTCGGAGCAGGTAACGTGCAAAGAGTCAGGCGACTGATGCCCCTACGAAGAATGGCCAACATAAGCTCTGCATACTCTACTTGCAGATGGGCCACTATGGCAAACACAGACTCTGCAACATCCCACGAAAGCCCACCATCATCTCGAAACTAATCCGATTGACTCATATGCATCACATATAATGTCATAAAGTTGTTAAAAGCCACCAACGACCAATGAAAGCTTTTACGTACCAATAAGCCTATCGATTAAGGAAAGGGTCATCAACGGTTCTTTTCTCTGTGGCGATGAAATATCTCCCCCTTCTTTTGGCAGCGGCTAAGGAGAGATGATCACCACCGCTCCCTCTTCACTCTTTCCAGCACCTTCAGCAAGTAGGGCTAGTTGACCCTCAACAGTTATACCCTCACAAGTCTTAGGGATCACAACTTCCAGATGAGGGATTTTCTGCATCTTCCCTTTGGAACCTTCAGATGAGTTGACTTGACCGACCGATGCAGGTTTGGATCCCAACCACCTCACTCTCTTAATATTTTTCTTCTTTACAGGATTCGGGGCTTGATAGCCTGCTTTTGCTAAAGTTCTGGGTCAACAATAATCTGACTCTTGCTGTTAGCCATGGTGCAACTCTGCTACACGGGAGAGAATGGCGGTGGAGAACGCCATTCCAAACATACGACTCTATTTATAGAACACGCTGGGCAAAAAATCCAGAGAAAAGTTAATTATCAAATTAATTTTCTTAATTTTAGTACCACTAGTTATTAACACTTTTCCTATCCTTATCATAACTGCCACTTTCTAAAAAAAGAAAAACTTGGAGAACTAATATTTATGCACCAAAACGGTCTTCATGAATATCAAAGCAATCGATGGGCTTAGGACGATGGACAGACAATCGATAGCTCGGTCAAAATCAACCAACACACTGTGGTGAGGGATTCAGTCGGCATACCACGTATACTGTCCTAGGCCACCTTAAACTCCTCGCAAGGGCGCTTGACCTCAACTCTTCGACCAACTGGTTTTTTACTTTGACAGACACAATCGTCACCTGACCGGTCTTCTCGACCTTCAAACCGAACTCAAGCGCGTCGACCAATTTGTTTCCACCATATGTAAATTCAAATTATAATACAGATTTGATAGTAAATCATCACAATTAAAGCGATATGTCTATAAACACGAGACAAAGATACGAATAAATTGACCTCACCCCGTTTCTCTAGAGCCATTCTCTCAATTATTTTACTCTCTCCCCCATCCTCCTCCAGGCTCAAAAGCATGTTTCCAAGAAGAACAATTTAGACTTCAACATATTATTATTATTATTATTATGTGAATGTTATTTATTTATTTATTCATTTTTTCTTTATTTCTTACAAACTTTATTCCATGCTTTGTTATGTTTTGGTTATATATATATATATATANCCAGGAATGTAAAACTTTAATCCAAATCAGTGAGTTGTCAAATTGAAACCATGCAGTTGAATGCCTTGGCTCGAACGAATACATCCATATATATAACCTCAATGTTTCAGTACGTAATAATTTAAGGAAATAAATGCACCAAACAGATTGGCAAAGTAACAGCTAACCTGTCAGATGCAAGCAAGCATCTGCTAACATCAACCAAAAAAGCTATTCCTATACATTCCTATTGGTCAAGGGCAGGATATCTAGCACAGTTCAGATAAAGTTGAACGTGAAAGTGTTGTTGCATTTGTTTTTGTTTTTTGATAAGAAATAAAGTTGCCACTACTCTGATAAAAATGAATGAGTTGTTTAGTGTGTTATCAAGCCATGGCGAGACGTTCCAAGTCAACACATGGAGGAGTTGTACAGGTCCTATAAAAAATGCTATATGATAAGTGTATTCTTATGAAGCACGGACACAAACATCACATACATAAATGGACAACACGCAACAAAAAATGAGGCAAAACATAACACGAATATGATAATAAACTATATAATTTCTACAGGTAAGGCACGTCAGCATGAAATATGGCATCATCAAAGAAGCTTCAAAAATTAAAAATGATTAATAATAGAAAAATCCTCTATCACACGTGTATTTATCTTTTTAGNTCAAAAATTAAAAATGACTAATAATAGAAAAATCCTCTATCACACGTGTATTTATCTTTTTAGTTGTCACATAAAAGAAACTTACAAAAAAAAAGATAAACAAACTCATTCTTAAAATAATCAAACAAAACACGACTATAGAACCATCACTAATTGGATTTAGCCACTGGACACAAAGATCATCATTATCACTAGCACAGATACCTTTTCAATAACATCTTTAACTTCATCCAGGAAAAAAAAAAAAAGTTTCAATAGATGACTTAAGCGATAATTAGCAACTTCAGAGTACACATTGTCCTTCATTATAGTTAATTAATACCCAACCAAATCCCAAAAATCTCCCCTTGAGCATAATCTGGCCTCCTCCTAAATAAATGATGAAAAAAGTATGCAAAGANCATACCCAACCAAATCCCAAAAATCTCCCCTTGAGCATAATTTGGCCTCCTCCTAAATAAATGATGAAAAAAGTATGCAAAGATATTGAAAATTCACCCCACTGAGCAGTGATCNTATTAAAAATATTAAATGATTTCAAAATCCTTTGAAATTTTTATGGTGAATTCTATGACTTACAAATCACAGTGGAAAACAAAAATCAAATGATTTTGATCTTTATATTCTCCAAATTAAATATTTTAAGCAAATTGAAGTTTGCTTAAAATAGTGATATTCTGATTTTTAAAAATTATAAAATTATTTCTTAAGACTACTCTAACCATAGAAAACTCACATGAATATTTGTAGAATTTTATAAGCCATATAAAATTTTCTATAATTATTTGAATAGAATATGCTTAAGAGCTTAGAAAATTAAGATCTCTATCTAGAAATCTCCTATGTCTTTGAAAAAATACTCAAATTGTTCACCTAGACAGAGGCTACATCATATAAAAATTTAGAGTTAAAGTATTAATTTCATATGAATGGAGAATTGAAAAACCCCTAACCTTAATTTANTTTAAGGTGGTTAACCAAGGCTTGGACCATGATTAAAGCTTATGATTAAAGCAATGATAAGGTATGGACATGTGTTGGGGCAAGTACATTGATTTAACCTTCTTATTATCTCTTTAAAAACTTTTTTTCAAAAATTTACCCATGGGATAAATATCAAGCCTACCTTTTTATCTTCTTAAAGGCTTTTTTCAAAAATTTACCCATGGGATAAATATCAAGCCTAACCATGAATCGCTGGCTTGGAACTCAACCCTAGGGTCTAAGGTGAGTCAAGGTAGAGCTCATTTGGCTATCTGGCTTGGAACTTAACCCTAGGGTCTAAGGTGAGTCAAGGTAGAGCTCATTTGAGCAAACCAAGCTTAATCCAAACCAAGCTTAATTGGTTTAAATTTGGTCATAAGTCCAAAATGGTGTTCATGACCAAATCTTGTGTTTGGGCTAGGTTAAGCACTTGGTCATAGTTCCAAAAAGGTGCATATGGCCAAATCTTGTGTTTGGGCTAGGTTAGGCATGAAAATTGGCCCAATTAAATATGGCATTTGGTGTAGGAAATCATGAGGAACAACTTTCATGAAGGGTGAAAGTCATTTTGAGGTCAATTAGTTAATCAATTCATTTTTTTATTTTTGACCCATTTTAAGCATGTTGGGCTAAGTTTGGGTCAAAATTAGGCTAGCCGAGACCATGAAGAACAACTTTCATGAAGGGTGAAAGTCATTTTGAGGTCAATTGGTTAACCAATTTGGTGGATTATTTTTGACCCATTTTAAGCATATTGGGCTAAGTTTGGATCAAACTTGGGCTAGCCATGGGCTAAGCTCAAATTGATTGTTGTGGTTAGTGAAGAACATCATTAAACTTGAGCTAGCCATGGGCTAAGCTCAAATTGATTGTTGTGGTTGGTGAAGAACATCATAACAAATTGGGCTAGCTTTGGGCTAAGCTCAAATTAATTATTTTATTTGGTGTAAAACATCATTAAAACAATTTGGTGGATTTTTGATTTTTGACCCATTTTAAGCATATTGGGCTAAGTTTGGGTCAAATTTGGGCTAGCCATGGGTTAAGCTCAAATTGATTGTTGTGGTTGGTGAAGAACATCATTATTAAAGGGCTAGTCATGGGCTAAGTCCAAATTGATTGTTATGTTTGGTGTAAAACATCATAATGAACAAGGCTAGCCATGGGCTAAGCTCAAATCGATTGTTGTGGTTGGTGAAGAACATCATTATGAACAACTAGGATTTTTGATTTTTGACCCATTTTAAGCATATTGGGCTAAGTTTGGGTCAAACTTGAGCTATTTTGGTATAAGCTCAAATTAATTGTTTTATTTGGTGTAACACATCATTATGAACAACTTTCATGAAGGGGCTCAAATTGATTGTTGGGGTTGGTGAAGAACATCATTATGAACAACTTTCATGGGCTAAGCTCAAATTGATTATTGTGGTTGGTGAAGAACATCATAATGAACAATTTTCATGAAAGGCTAAGCTCAAATTAATTGTTTTGGTTGGTGCAAAACATCATAATGAACAATTTTCATGAAGATAAGCTCAAATTTATTATTGTGGTTTGTGAAGAACATCATTATGAACAACTTTCATGAAGGATGAAAGTTGTTTTGAAGTTNTGATTTTGTTATTGCTAATAATTTATCTAAGAAAATAGATAAGCATATCATTACTTATAAGAATCAATCTAACAAAACATAAATTAATTATTTTCTTATGAGAAGAAAGATAGTCGACAATGTAAAGATTGTAAGGTCTTTCCAAAAGAGAACTTAAGAGCTCAACATTGATTATTAGTTCTAAATTTTAAGATAAAAAGTTGTAAGAAAAAAAATACTATGAATCATTATCATGAAATTAGACGGGACACCTAAAAGACAAATAAAATTATTTTTATGAGTAAACTTCAAGATTTCAAGATTTGAAATGTTCATGCAAAAGCAAATTCTATGTGGGATAAAGTAACAAATACTATTAAACAAGTGACAAAAGAGATACTTGGAGAATTAAAAAAAAAATATTTCAATAGATAAAAATAGTTGATGGTGGAATAATAATATGCAAGAAAAAATAAATATAATAAGTGCTACAAAAATTGGTTTAAACGTAAAAGCCTAGAGAACTAAGAAAAATAAAAGGTGACCCACACAGTCTAAAAAATAATTTGTGAAGCTAAATATTCTGCGTTTAGTGATCATTATAATAAATTAGATAATAAAAATGGTGAAAATATATTTATAAACTAGCCAGATAAAAAGAAAAAAAAAGGTAAAGATTTAACTAGAATGTATTAAAGATGAAAATAAAAAAGTACTCTTAGAAAAAGATATTCAGCATTGGTGGGTGAGCTATTTTGATAATTTTTTAAAATAAGTTTCAGAAAATACGATCGAACTTAGTGATCTTAATATCATTAGTAATAATAAAATATTTTATTTTTATCGTTGCATTAGTAAAAAAGAGGCAAATAAGGCTTTAAAGAAAACTAAGCGTGGAAAATCAATAAAACCTGATGATAACCCAATTGAAGTATGAAAATCTTTAAGAGATTTGGGAGTTTTTTTTGGCTTACTAAACTCTTTAATATTATTTTAAAAACTAAAAAGATGTCTGAGAAGTGAAGAAATAGTATTTTGGTCCCCATTTTTAAGAATAAAGGGGACACACAAGAGTGTGAAAATTATAGATGAATTAAGTTAATGTGTTATACTTTAAAATTATAGGATAGGGTAATTGAACATATGTTAAAACTTGTTACAAAGATTTATCATAACCAATTTGGATCTATGTCGGGCAGGTTTACTATGGAAGTTATACATTTATTAAGAGAAATCCTTTGGCGAGTTCTAGAGAAGAAAGGTGTTGATATGACTTATATTCAAGTCATTAAAGATAATGTATACTATAGTTGTTACTTGTGTTTGAACATGAGAATTGACCAAATATTTTCCTATTTCAATTTGATTACATCAGGGATCGACTCTTAATAGATATTTATAAGAGGATGCACCTTGGTGTATGCTTTTCGCTGATGATAAACTTCTTGTGGATAAGAGTAGAGAAAGAGTTCAGAAAAAAACTTGAATTATGGAGGTCCACATTGGAGTTTAAAGGTCTTCGTTTGAGTAGAACTAAAACTGAATACATGGAATGTAATTTTAGTAGTAGTAGCTCTAATGGAAGAGTTGTGACTATGGGTGATCAAATCAATAAAATATGTGAACGCTTTAGATATCTCGGGTTTATTGTTCAAAGTGACGTTGATATAGATGGGGATGTTATTAATAGAATTCAAGTTGATTGGTTGAAGTGGAGGAATGCTCCGGGCCTATTGTGTGATAGAAAAATACGGCTCAAACTGAAAGGAAAATTTTATAGGATGGTGGTGCAATGCTCTATGGCGCAGAATGTTGGCCTTTCAAATATAAGCATAAACCAAAGTTAAGTGTTGCCAAGATGAGAATGCTTATATGGATGAGTGGCTTAATACTTAGAGACAAAATGAGAAATGAATATCATTGTGATGGGATTGGTGTAGCTCCAGTATCGGTCAAAATTAGAGAAAGTCGTCATAGATGATTTGGTCACATTAAACATCGACCATCTGATGAATCCGATTTGAGGAGTAGATGTTTTAGATTCAACTTATGTTAAAAAAGGCAGAGACAAGCCTAAAAAGACTTGAGCATATTGTATAAAAGATGATCTTAATTTATTAAAATCAAATTAAAATATGACACTCAATATGACGCAATGGAGAAAAATGATTCATGTAGCCGACCCCACTTAGTGGGAAAAATGTTTGTTGTTGTTGTTGTAGAATAACTTAACCATTAACTTTCCTAATGATAATCACTCGCATAACTTATTTTTTGAGTTGTGATGGGACGATGCCCACTTCATTTACATAATCGCTACTTCAACTCCTCATCCACGTGTATCACCACAAGAGGGACTTGTTCTTCGTATCTTCTTTTCAACATGTTGCATGGCATTGCCATCTACACTAATTGTCTTTATTGCCTACACTAACAGTCTACATTGACAAAAGTAAGTTTAAAAACCCCATTAGCATTGGCTCCATCAAAACTAACTTCAAAATCATGAGTTCATCACTATTTATCCCAGCAAGAAAAATTGTTGGCCACAGAGGTAACTTTGTATTTAATACCAACAATGATGCTCCTTAGCCAATTCATCAAACATGTGTTCCACAATGATGGTGTTCACCTCAATAGAGGATAGAGATGAATGTGTTAATAAGCAATCATTACCTCAATCTTCAATCAGTATATTAATTATCTGCTGCTAGCCCTTATTCATCCAGTGGCGTCAAAACAAAACCTACGAAAAAATGGTCTTCCTGAAAATAATCTATCCAAAAAAATGAAAGTCTTTTCAATATAAAAACCAAAACAAATATAAGTCTTCGAATGATTGTGTTATGTATTAACATTATAGATCCCAAAATACTTAANGGGAAAGTCCTATGACTAGTCCTAGGCTACTAAAGAAGTTTTCTAGACCTCAACCAAAAGTGAGGTCAACAAGAATTGTGCAATATTTTAATCATGAAATGATCTTCTGGCCTATTTATAAGTAAATGTGATATAATACATGAAGTTATATTTATGTCTCTATTTTAATAAAAAACTGTACAAGTTGTTCTACCCTTGTGGGCCCAGAATCTTGCTGCTCTTTGTCACAGTTGGATAGATTTGGTAGGACTTTTGACATGCCTTGGCAGTCTCATGGATTGGATGGTGATGCTGATTGGGTAAATATGTGAGAGTTGTTGGTAGACTTATTGACTGCAGCTCGACAGGATTGGTTTGATCAGCTAAAATTTGTCCATCGATAAGCAAATTATGGTCATCGACTCTCGATCTCCAACAAGGTGCATCTATCAACATTGGGAAGCTAGGTCATTGGGCAGAGCGTGACCTTCCTTTAAATGAGAGGATCCAGGTGAGAAGGCTGAGAAATGTTATATTCTCTTTATGGTATTAAGGCAGATGGTTGAATGACCCTAATATGATAGTCTCGAGGAACAACTTCTCCCTTGGATTGACTTCATCGTAGTGTCGGTCCTGGATGATTCTTTACTTAGTGTTTGAATGATCTATTTGACTGACCTTATCCCTCTCAGACAAAGCTACGTGGGAAGGCTCCCCGACCTACAAATCTAGCAGATCAAGGATAATTGGCGACGAGCTAGACGGTGCACCCATGTCCGAAGAAAAGGGTGTTGTCGTTGCAGTTCTGTCCAGAGTCTCTTCAGAAATGAATGCTCCTTCATCACCTTCTTTCATCAAAAAATGAGAAGCACGTCTTTGAGCGATGGTGGTGACCTTGCCGGTCACCTTAGTTGAATAACAATACTATGATTAGACACAAAAATAATGTATCTCGAGGCCACACTGTAAGGTAGTGGGTTCTCGTGTCCTACAAGATTACCTGACTCTAAGGGATGCTTATGCTTTCAGTGCTTAGCGGCCAACTTTTCCTTTGCCACCTTTACTCGGTCCGCCTCTTCCATATCCGAGAAACACTAATGCTTCCAGGTCATCTCACCTGTTAGTACACGGGTAACCATCACCTCAGCAGTATATTGTGGGACTAAGAAATAATGGCCAATCAACATCTCCCTGGAGATATTCATGCTCTCTGAAAGAAACCTCATCTTATGCACCACACATTCTATCAGCTCGGTCCAGATCCCCTAGGCACCAGAATAAGAATCAACCAAAAATGACTTCTTTTGGTCCTTTATTTTATTCTGCACTCCAAGCAAATGGAGCCGCTTGTCTGCCAAGAACATGGTGAAGCCTTCCTTATAAAGCTTGAATGAGAAAAAAATACTTAAAAATGTCGATCGACCACGAAATCTCCTCTCGACGATAGTAGAGAATGAAAGTCATTATTGCTGCCATAGAGTTTGATAGCAGCTGCATTAAATAACCTCGTATGTATTGAATATACTCCGGAGCTTGTCACACAAAAGTAGTCGAAAGACGAAGAGTGACACTGACATGAAGAAAATACCTCCTCTCCAACTCCCTAACCTCATTTTTTGTAAAAGATGAAGGGTCAATACCCTTGACGAAGCTAAAGAGGGTGGGAGAATACTTTGGATCTATCACAGAATGCAACATACAGTCAGAAGATGAAAAGAAAAAAAGAAATTGAAGCTATAGGGAAATAAAATAGAGCACGTGATGCGCAAAAGAGGGTCCCTTGCCCTATTTATAGGGCAGGGCGTAAAATAAAGAGTCCAATAATGATAAGTGTCGCCTCAAATATCTTTCCAAATTTATTTAAATACCATTTTATTGCCATTATAATTATTACAGGCCTCGAATGAAATGTTTTATGAACAAGTCTTTCAAGGCCTCAAACATGACATAAACCATGCGATTCAGCTTTTGGGGGACCATCTCTCCATCTATTCTAATATGATCCATCCGGCTGGCTTCACAATGAAACATACCCAGATCGATCAATTCACGGAGAGCGTTCAATTCATCCAACAAAATAGCGGCCTCCGCTCGTAGGATAGCTATTTCTGATTCTGCAGTCACCAGGAAGGTTGATCACTTCCGCACAAGATCCATGGCTAAGCCTCAAACCGCTCCCTCCGAAGAACCAACTAAAATCGCCAAGGGCCTAGTCCCTTCTGCCTGCTACTCCATGGCTCCGAAGGAGGGCGCTGCAACTTTGCACACTCCAGTTTGAAGCATGTAACGAGCAAAGGGGCAGGTGATTGGTAGCCCTTCGGAGAAATGGCCAGCACAAGCCCCGCATACCCGACTTGCAGACGGGCCACTGTGGTAGAAACAGACCCTGCAACATCCCTCGAAGGCCCGACATCATCTCGGCCATCTGACCTGATCGACTCATCTGCATCACATATAATTTCATAAAGTTGTTAAAAGCCACCAACGACCAATGAAAGCTTGTACGTACCCATAAGCCTATCGATTGAGGAAAGGGTAATCAACGGTTCTTTTCTCTCTGGCGGTGAAATACATCTCCTTCTTGTGGTAGCGACTGAGGAGAGACGATGAACACCACTCCCTCTTCACTCTTTCCAACGCCTTCAGGGAGTAGGGTTTGTCGACCCTCAACACTTATACCCTCATAAGACTTGGGAATCGCAATTTCCCGACAAGGGATTTTCAGCATCTTCCCCTCGGAACCTTCTGATGAGTCGACTTGACTGACCAATGCAGGTTCGGATCTCGAACACCTCTCTCTCTCTTAATATTCTTCTTCTTTACAGGATTTGGGGCATGATTGCCCGCTTTGGCTAAAGTTCTGGGTCCACGATAATCCGACTCTTGCCGTTAACCATGATGCAACTCTGCTACACTAGAGATAATGGCGGTGGAGGATGGTATTCCAAGCATACGATTCTATTTATAGAACAAGCTGGGCAGAAATTCAAAGAAAAGTTAATTATCAAATTAATTTTTTTAAACTTAGTGCCACTAATTATTAACGGTTTTCCTATTCTTATCATAATTGTCACCTTCTAGGAACATAAAATCTCGGAGAATAATAAGTATGCACCAAAACGGTCAACATGAATATCACAGCAATCGAGTGACTCAGGACGATGGACAGACAATCCAGACATCGCACTACAAGAGCATGACCCAAGTCGATCACCCATCTGCCGATAGCTCATCATAGTTTAGGATGCCTTTACTTTTTTTTTTTGTTTTTAACAATTAAATTTTTTTCAGAGGAAACATTTGACGCATAAAATAAAAGAATTATACATTAAAGCTCACCAAATTCTAATACAAAAGATTAAAAACAAAGAACTTTATTAATCAGTTAAGCAAAGTGTGCCCTCATCAATGGAAACTAAAGTTAGCTGACTCAGCTCTCCTCAAGGGTTATATATATATATATATATATATATNATGCGTGTGTATGCATGCTGGAAAACATTGAAGAAAGCACTCCAATCGCAATCACTAATATGCTTCAGCTATTTAAAAAGGATAAGAGATATAAACACCTGTTTTGCATAACTACACGGNGAATGGAGATAAATTAATTCTTTCATTCATACCTTCATAACCAAAAATGTTAATAAAAAATGGAAATTAAGCTCACAAAAATTATGAAGCCTTTTTTTTTTAAGCAAAAACATCAAAGGAGCATATAATAACTAACTTCAGCTGGCCTAAAAGGTAAGTACTATGCCAGGTGAGTAGTCATGGTTGATCAAGGCCTGTCATATTTGTATTGTCTTTTTTGTTGAGGAGTTGTAACAAAGTTGGGTCACCTCTTTCAAAAGTAATATAAATCCTCATATTTCACATGACATTGAATAAGATATTCTGAAAAATCATTTAAGTATGTGGTCAACATAATGCATTTTAAAAACTAATTGCAAGAACATAACTTCAGAATGAAATATCACACATGTTTTTTTAGACGTGATGTCATAAACAGCATCACCAAATAAAAGAGTGAATGCTAAAAAATGAGTATTTTACAATTCCAATTGCTTCAAAATCAGTGCATAATCATCATGTATCAATGCATCAATGCGTGTGTATGCGTGTGTATGCATGCTGGAAAACATTGAAGAAAGCACTCCAATCGCAATCACTAATATGCTTCAGCTATTTAAAAAGGATAAGAGATATAAACACCTGTTTTGCATAACTACACGGCTTTCAAGCTGTTCATCCTGTGACACGCCATCAAAAGAAAAATTCCGAGCAGCTCCTGTAGAATATTGGGCTGCATAAGCGAGCTGAAAGTTCTTATTCCATAATGCAAAACATGGCACAAACTTTGAACAAAATTCAGAGGAACCAGACCATGCACTCCAGTAACTCAGTTTCCAATCATTTGACAATTTATTAGGCAAGCCTCCATTGATAATCCTGTAATGATCGAGAAACTTATGCTTGTTGCATATACCAGTTCTAGTCATAGCCTGTAAATGTGCATTTGTTTTATCCCCAATGCAAATATTAGGGGAGATTGATTCCATCCTGCCTGTAACATAACTACAAGCAGACATTGCATTTCTCTGGAATGCACTGAATAAAGACCTTCGAGTGAGCTCAGAGAGCAGGATGTCAATTTGCTTTACACAAGATTGACAAAGAAGATCGGTTACAGAAGGAGCTGAAAACTTGCGAGAAACTGTTCCGAGGACAGAAAACACTGCTCTCTGATCAATCGTATGCACGTTCTTCACGCCATTTGCACCGAACTGAGGGAAAAGGCCAATAGTCGAGAATGGTTGCGACAAGAACAACCAAGTCCTGCCAAAAATCACATTCCTGCTGCGCCCCAAAAGTTCTGAAGAAGTCTGCAAACCCTTCTGCTTTGGAAGTAATGATGTGGGCATCTTAACCATGAAATTGCGGAAGAATCCTTCTAGATATCAAACTCCAGAGCCCGGAGTGGCATATATAAAATCTCATAACTTCAATGCGCCAATCCTTTTGAAGAAAAATAGATCGAAAACAAATCAGAAACAGAACACAGAGATCCGGGATTAAAACAATGAAGGGTAATCCAATAATGGTGCAAATGAGTCCGCTACTAAATAATGCATATAGCCTGCACGGAGAAAGCTAGAAAATATGCGCATCCGAGATAGGGGTTTAAAGGCCAAAAAATTCAGTTCTAACCAGAACAGGGCGGAGCGCAAATAGAGCTTATCCAAATCATTAAAATAAGTACACAGCGTCAACAAAAATCTTCAAAAACATAATACAATATATTCAAACCCACAAATTCTTCTAAAATAAACGGAAGAAGAAGGGTGAAAAAATTCATAAAGGAATATAATTAATCCCATCAAAACCAATCCAGAAAACGATGAACAAGAAAAAGGCAGAACGAAGCAACAGAGAAAATGATTTCTTTCTTACCCGAAATAATCATTGAACAAATCTGAGATTCTACACCGGCTGGCGGCCAGCCGGTGGCTACAGAGAAAAGAGTTGGCGGCGAAAACAGTGGTCGTGGTGGGGAGGATAAAAGAAAGAACGATGTACGTGCGACGGCTTTCTGTGATGCACAAGGCCGAAATGCTTGGAGGCAACCGACTGGAAGAGTATGATGATATTCAAAGAATTAGGGACAGAAGAACCCTAGACTGAGAAATCCGACGCTGCTGGCAACTAAAGAGTCGTTAAATATCTGCACCGAGTAAGCCTGCCAACTTCGCTTTTTCGGCACGTAGTGCGCGAGCGGGTGGACTTGGCTGGTCAATGGGTGGATTTTTGCTCATTTATCACACTATAATTGTGCCTAGTTGGGGCTATAGTTTACGATAAAATATGTGATGCAAAGTTCTCACATAGTTTTAAGGTCGGACATCAATAAAAAGGTAACACCAGGTATATTAAGGGTGTGTTTGGAACAGTTATAGTTTAACTAACTTATCCAGATAAACAGTTTATGATGATAAGCTGTCAACTATTAATCGAGATAAGTTGATTGACTGTTTTATTTGTACGTTTGGAAAACAATTGATTTACAGTTTTATCTGTATAAATGATAATTATGCCCTTTTGCAATAGTGTTATTTGTAACAGACATGTCATAGCTATATAAGGTTTCAGGTTTTAACGTAGATTTTGATATTTGAGTAAGAATTTGGAAAATTAATGAATAACTGTGAATGAGACGATGATGAAGATGAACATGATAATTTGGTCGATGCAAATAAATGTCACTACAATTTAAAATCACCCCCTCCTACTAAGAACCAAATATATAACGGTGCTCTGGTCAATTCGTGATTAATCAAGTACCACTCCTAATTTATATTATTAATATTCATATTTATATATAAATATATGCATGTGTTATAAATCCTTTTCCCCATTTCATTAATGTTTTAGGAAATAAACAGAGATCTATTAAGAACCCCACAGTTCATGTCTTCTACTTCGTCCTCTTTATCTTCTTGGTCTCGCCCACGGCGCACATTCCTCAACCTTATCGCCCGAAAAACTCTCCTGCAAGATCCGTCTTTCTCCCTCCGCCATTGCCGGTGATGTCGGGGTTGCATTTCTCTATCAATGTGAATAGGGCTTCCTCCATTGGGGTTGCTGCATCATCGGGACAATGGTCGTTGCACTGCCTGCACCTACCTGAACCCTAATGGAAGTGCATGGTACGAGCTTTGAGCCACTCGTTTCACGCCATTCACCGTTTCCTCGACGACGAACTCGACTCGACCGACCTCTCTGCTACTGATCCCTTCATATGATCAGCATTTCTCCCTGTCGAGAAGGATTGTCGAAAAAGTGGGAAGAGCGGCTAGGTAGAGGAATGCACGATAGGTTCCTGGCGAGGACATCGAGTGAAAGATCCGAACGATCATCCAGCGAGCCGCATATCTAACAAATAGAAAAATGGGTTTTGAGATACGCCAAAAAAATGCGCGAAACAAACGACATTGCGGTGTTTTTGGAGTGTCGCCCACGATTAGAAGCTACCCCAAACGGGTCCTAAGAAGCCATCATGTATATTATAAACGAGAGAAAAAGTTGAATCTTTGGATGTGAACAGACCCGACCCAAAATCTGATCAATATATTACAAAAAAAACTGTCTATCCAAATCTACGTCGCGCCCTCTTTTGCCATTTTTTGTTGGGGTTTCATGTTCTGCTTGCGATGAATTGTGGCGTGTCGTTAACATTTCTGGTTCAGCTTTCCACAACCAATTTTATTTCTTCCTCACATTTAAGGGTTTTTTTTAGGATTTGTTATAACATATTGAGGAGATAAAATTCACTATAAAACTGCAACAAATCAAATTTGAAGTTGAAAAGTAGACAAAATAATGACAAGAACAACATGGATGTTCGTTTACATGACATTAAAATCATCACATTGTATCATTTTCTTTTTTTTATATCTCTTGTAGTTTAAATCAATAATATTTTGATATTATAAGTTTTGTTTTTGTTCCCACACTCATTTTACGCTAATACCAGAACACCCGAGACTTCGCCAAGAACACACCAATACAATATTAATATCACTCAAATGCCACCACATCAATTTCTTCTAACAAAACCTCTAATACCATCTCAATATCACACCAACAATATCTTCAACCAAAACCTCCAATACATCCTCAATACCAACCCAATACCACACCCCCCACCACATCAATATCCTCACACAAAACCCCTCATATCACTTCAATAACTCTCCAATAACGCACAAATATCACATTAGCACCGCATCAACAATATATTCATAAAAAAACCACAATATTATCTCAATAGGACACCCATAGCACAACATAATTATCCCATCAATATCTTCACACAAACCTCTCAATATCACCACAATACCATTAATATCACTTCAATGTAGGGTTGTAAACGAGCCGAGCTTGAGCGAGCTCAGGCCTGGCTCGTGTTCAGCTCGTTCGAAATTACTCGTGTTCGAAATCGGCTCGTGAACGGTGTGTTCGTGTTCAACTCAACTTATATATTTGTGTTCGTGTTTCGATCGTGTTCGGCTCGAAATTGGCTCATTAAAATTAAATTGAAAAAATAGATGGAGAGTACTGGATTCGAACATGGGTCAAATATATGCAAAACAACGCGCATAACCACATTACCACGAGAGCACTTATGATTTAAACATAGATATAAATATATATAATATATTATTATATAAATAATATGTGTAATATATTATTATATAAATAATTGTATAATTTTTTTTTATTTCGAGCTAAGACGAGCGGAATACGAGCAAACAAAGAGTTATTCGTGTTTGGCTCGTTTATAATTTGAGTTTTAAAAACTTGTTTGTGTTCGTCTCGTTTACTTAACGAACGAGCCAAACACATGTTTGTGAACAATGAGTTTTTTTGATATCCCTGCTTCAATGTCGCGCACATATCAGCATACTACATCGATACCACACAACAATTTCTTCCCCTAAAACCCCTAATGCCACCCCATCAATATCATTACGAAAAACTCTTAATGCCGCCCAAATAATGCTATAGCATCACACCATTAATTCATTCACATAAAACTTCCAATATTACCTCGATCTCACACCAATATTACCTCAATACTATACATATAATATCTTCAGCCAAAACCCTCAACATCACACAATACAACATAAACAATATCTTTACCCAAAATGATAAAAGCCGCCTCACTACGACGCCAATACCACTCCATCAATATCTTCACACACAACTTTTAATACTACTTTAATATCACTTTAATACCACAAGAATACCACACCAATGTCATACGTACAATATCTTAACCTAAAACTCCTAATATCACATCAAAATTATATCAATACCACCACACCAATATCAATACAAAAAACCCTCACTACAACCTCAATATCATCCTATTACCACCATAATACCATACCAATGTTATCAAATTTAAATAACTTGCAATTTCTAAACCATATGTTTGTATGTGTAGTTTTGTGAGCTAAACATTTTGGCTAACTATTCAATCGTTGAAAGATTACTTAGCACTATTGTGCACAATGAAAATGAAACATATTAATTGTATCGGGCCTATGCACATCCCATTTGATTCACTGTTCAAAATGATCATGTCTGTTTTTTTTTGTAAAATTCAAGGAATATTAAATCAAGGAACTGCTTATGTGGTAAATCTAGTTTTAAAATGAATTTTAATCTCAATAGCATCTTTGAGTTTAAAGATCATATTAGCATTAGTTGTCGAACCATGAATTGACATGATGTTGAAATTGATGTCAATTAAAAGAATAGAAAAAAATTTCATAGTCATAATCATCCCTTAGCAGAGTCGAGTGACCAACATCTCTTGAGATATAGTCGGAGTATCAATGATATAAATGGAGATGTGCTCAAATTGATGATGAAAGCAGGGAGTGGAGCGACAGTGCATTAAATTTTCTTACTACAAAAGTTGGTGGAGTAAAAAAATTTTGATTCTAAAAAAGGATACACATTTAATTTAATTCAAGAAGGATGATAATTAAAAATGGTGACACTGATGTTTTAATACAACCGTTAAAAAANACTGATGTTTTAATACAACCGTTTAAAAAAAGTCAACCTGCATATGGTATGTTTGCATGAGACTTCTATATTAATGATTCTTATAGGTTGATGAGCTTTTTTGAAGCAACGACGTGTCAAGAGTCGACTATGACTTCTCGGGGATGACATAATTTTTTATACAATTTAGAGATTAAATAAATATAATTTTGTTCATGCTCTCATTCGGCATGTTCATTCTCCTTGGCACACTCTCCTTCTTATTGACATCATAATCTGCACTCACTGTACCTTTTAGGCTGTTTAATAAAAAAATGTTTTAGTGTATCACACTCAATGAATGTAGCGTTTGACAAATGAGAGGAAGAGAAAGAGAAAGAAAGAAAAGTATGATGCACAATAACACAAATTTTCATAGAGGCAGTCATTCCTTGAATAAATGACCTCTTATTTTATAGATAATAGGGCATCTAACAAATTCACATATTTGTTCTTGTTTTAATATGAAGGTCACAAGCGATCAATACACCTTTTCATATTTGTAACATACATCGAGGTTTTTTAATAACCATAACTGACATTGGCACCATTTCGTATTAGTAACTACTAAAAAGGGGGAAAACATTTAATGATGTGTTAGTGTTGTCATGTGGCCGTCCGACAATCGTTAATAGGCTAGAAGACCTTCGACCAACCAGAGGGTCTTCGATTGGTCTTCTCGAGAGAATTTTTTATAGAGGCCCTATTGTGGTCAATATTATCTTGGACCATCAAACATAAGGTGTGTCACCATAATCTGACAAATAACTCTCACTAAACAGGGGGTCTTCTCAGATGTTTGAAATTTATTGGAATGCCTTTTGGACATCTCTTAGAAGAATCCCATACTCATTCAAAAGAGCTAGCTTTAATTGAGCGTCCCTTGAATCACGTGCCTTCTGCTCATTAGTTCGATAGAACTTTTGTTCAGCGGGCTCATTGTTTTGACCAAAGGAAACAACGTTTGAGTATTCGTCCGTTGAGAATCCCGATGCATCCCTTTGGTCTCTATTTGTAGTCCTTTGGTATCTATTTTGCAAGATTCGCAGGGTTTCCTCAAGAATTATGCTATCATATTGATGTAAATGTTCTATTTTTATTCTCAAGATCCAACAAAATGTATACAAAAGCTGCAGTTTCTGTATTATATATTCAAATATATAAATACACAGGAATTGAGTGATATGTATGTAAATCACTCTTATTTCCATTAATTCCCATGATCCCACGCCTTCATCTTTCATACCAAATTCTTTTTCAGGTTGTCCTTTGGATAATTTCAAACCCACCGAGACACCCGACTGCAGCCTATAAACATTTGGCAGCCTCCATTACTGTTGGGTCCTGTTTTTTGGTCAATTATAGGTCTATTTTCTGTACCACACGTCTGCTTTGTTCTCAGTCGCTCCCTCCCTTTCTCAAGCTAAAATCAAAATGAAATCGAGCAAATGGGAATCATAATTTGATGAAAAAGCCGATCGAGAGGAGGAGGGAGAGCCTTAGAGTAGGATGGACAGCAGCGAGGAAGAAGACGATTTCTCCACGCACGAGTATATAACGCCGCAGTCGTGCATCAATGCCATATACCAATCGAAAACCGAAAAGGTTTGTTTCTTTCTGTATCTTTTTTCTTTTTCGAAAATTCTCACTGCTTTTGGAGCTTTACAGGTCTAAGAATTATACGCACAACCTCTTTTGGTACATATTTGAATTTTAAACTCGAATGAGCAGAGCTGGTTGTATCTCTCGAGTGTTGTCTTGTCTAGGTTTTGTAGTCCTGGCGGCATTGCTTGTGTTCCCAGCGCTTTAGTCATATGAGTATTTACTATTAAGCTTGACTGTGTGAACAGTGGAGCAGCAGACTAGTTTTGGTTTCCTGGACTAGACTTAGATTTGGCGCGGGAGTGCAATTTTAGGGTTCGAGTGAGTGGAATGGTTTTAGAGTATGGTTTGCATTAAGTAGAGCATCTCTTTCTATGGTTCTCCTCTATGTACTGTTTTCTCGTGTCAGTTGGACTAACAGAATGATGACAATTCATCGGATTTTAATGAGGAAAGTTGTTTTGGAGATAAATGGACCATTATTAATGGCATGGTTCAGAATATTTCTTCCACTTGCTACATAATTTAGCGAAGATGTCCGTGCCGTCTTTGGAATAAGCTGTTTTGTACACTCATGTAACTAATGTGAAAATCTGGAGTAGGCTTTTATGATGATTCTTACTTTCTTAGTTGGCGGCTTTCTTTCTTTAGCTGGCATTTTTAATAACTATTTCAGTACCATGGAAAAATCTTTTTAACCTAGCATTGTTGATTGGCTCAAATTGTGATATTCTCAACATAAGATCTTATAAGGAAATTTGATGACCTATTATTTGCCTCACTTTATTCCAAGCTTCCAAACATTGTTATGGAAATTTGATAACACCGTTAGAATTTTAAAGCACTGATGAGTAATATGATAGATTTTATAGAAAATATCTATCCTTTTGTCAAGTTACTACTTCACAATATTCTTCATATCACTATCGTGTGATTGTTCATTGCTGTATTATGTTATTTTTGTATCAGATTACTCATTGGGTTTTATGCTTGCTTTGAGTTGAGTCTAGATCAGATAGCCATGCCTAGTTTGGATCAATGGAAATATTCAATCTATTGAAATGATTTATAACTGTAATTGTATATTGCCGAGGAAAAGTTTTTTGATGTATCCTATTCATAAATAATCTATTTTTTTTATAATAGGATAATCAGTACAATGAGTACTAAAGTAAACTTGCAACACTACCTAACATCCAACATTAGAGCCCTTTCTTTATCTTGATTCTTCTGTGCATTTAACACTTTCCCGCAAGCTAGAATATATATGTGTGTGTCTGTGTGGTTACACAACCTCCAAAAAGATAAATAAACCGAAGCCTTTATAGATATAAGGATTAATTGTCTTCTTAGAAATTATAAATATCCCGAATGAATCGATTGATTCTGTTCTTTCATGAAATATTAACATATTGACAGCTATACCATTATCATGGCACATAACCATAGGTTGTATGATAGGAAAATTGAGTTATCCTATGAGAATTTTTTACTCACATAATTTCACAATCAAATTGTGGTATAGTTCTCAATTCAACTTTAGCTTTGGATCTAACCATCCTCCTTTTTCTATTAAATACATTCTGTCCTACTTGGATGAGATATCTAGATACTGATTTTATTAGTTACAATTGAGCGAACAACGATAGCATAAAAGAATGCTTCTACATTCAAGTTTTTAGCATTAGTACAAGATACCATTTAAATTTTTTTTTTTGAAATGTCTAGTTTGCATAAAAGAAAAAAAAAATTGTTTTGGATTTCACGTGTTCTCATAGCATTACAAATATAGTGCATTAGCAATAAAGGATATGCCAAGCTATGTGCCGGTTAAATTAATTAAAATTTCAACCAACTTTCCATGCCTAGATTGGTCACAATGGTTTTTGTTCATTATCTGAGCTTGTTGTAGTCGATATGAGTAGTAATAAATTCACACCCAAGAAATCAAATCTCTTCAAGAAGATCGATGATTTATTTTCTTTGAGAAATAGATACTCTTATGATGGATAAATTCTATTATATGAAAATATCTTGCACGTTCTATATCTTTAATTATTATTATTTTAGATATTACTTAAACTTAAATATATATTTTTTATTACACCTAAGAATAAAATATTCACCAACAAGAACTCTTAAAATAAAGTGTGTTTGATTAATATGGAATTATCTTCAGTGCTACTTTGAAGATAGTCACAACAAATTATTTTTTTGAGCTATAATCAGTAAGATACAATTGATGTATAGAAAGTTTTTGAATAATTATGGATTTTTTTAAACTGCTAAATAGACAATAGATAATAAGAAATTTTGGCATGTACCAAAAATATAAAAGATATTAAGGTTTGGAAAGATGCACTATACTTTTTTCAAATATGGGATATTGGGGACAATCAACCACATTTTAAGATGGTTGAGAGTTGAGATGACATATGAGGAGATGAAAATTGTTGGTGATTATTTTCTCATATGAGATCATGCACCAAACCCAAGGCACTTGTGTAATGGTGTCTATAGTTGATTTTGATTATGTGATAATATCATAGGATGGGAGATGTTTGTAATTGGGGGCAAGCGTGATGTGTCATGTGATTGCACACAGTTAGCGTAAGTAGGGCTGGGTGTAGGGAGTCACGGGCTGATATTAGGAATAACTCCTAAAGGGGAAAGTTGTGGGGATACAATAGGAGGGTATATCGCCTAGGGTTAAAGTTTTCTTGGCTTTGATGCCATATTGAGGAGGAAATTATTTTTGCTGGGTTTTGTTGATGAACACCACTAATATGTTTTAATAAGGGAGGGAGTATAATAGTTCAAAGTATGCAAGTTGATCTAAACCACTCTACAAATATATAATTAATTTTTATTATGACATTGCTCTATGTTGACATATACTAAACCAACTAATGAACGTGTTAGGAACATATCTAAGATCTTTTGAGAATAAAAAATGTTGCCAGGTTATTAAGATTTTTACAGATATGTCGATAAAAAGAACTACAACATAAATTTTTTTATTGGTTTTTTTTTTGGTGAGTACTTGCTTCAATTAGATATGATTTGAGAATTAATTAATTTCATTTAAATGTCTAAGTATGCATTGAGTTCTGGGAAATTTTATGCATATTTCATGATATAATATTCAATTATGTTAGGCATTGCATTTTTCTTTTTTTGCATGCCCCCTTTTGTTGTCCATGTTTGCCATAAATTTCATTTAGACACTATCTTACTTCAGTCTATCATAGAAATTTACCTTATTTAGCGACTTTTTTGATATTATTATTAAATTATTATTCTTTGAATGCTCTTAAGGTGACCTTTATCTATTTTTTGGTTAGTAGCGCTAACGTTGAAAAAAACTTACCTAAGGACACCTTTAGGTATGCAATTTTGTATTAATGGCTATTTTGCTAATATTGCATCATTTAGAAAGCAACTCTATAGAATAAACACGTTTTTTAGTTGATGGGCAGTTATTAACGATAGTTGTTTATAATTTTATACAGTGGTTTTTGTAACATTCAATATGATGTAACAACATTTGTAATGTAATTTTCTTTTTGAATGTTGTAATGCAAATAATCTATTTTTTATATATTTTTGTTGCTAAGCCCACTTTTATATTCACAAAGATTTATGTATTGCATTGTCTTTTTTTTGTTGATATTTTATCGTGCCAATTTATCGGAATCAAATTAATGAGCTATAAAATAATTTTGTCAAAAGAGAAAAATAAAACATGAACGCAGAAATATTATTTTGAACTTTTCAAAGAGGAAGTAATATTATCGAAGGTGACTCTGACACTTGCCTAGGTGTCTGAGCTAAGCGAGCAAGACTCCACATCTCGAAACCCTCTTAGACAGGAGCTATTACTAAGGCGCCACCTAGGAGAGTGAGTTGTTGGAAGTCATTAAAATTTAATAATGAGAAGAGAGTTTGGGTAATTAAGAAGATTAAATTGATAATAACCACTATTAGATTAACCTGTAGAAACATTCAACTTAGGTTGTTATTTGTTTGTTTGAACTTGAACTTTCGGGGCTTGTTGTACACTTTATTTTAGCAATCTATTTAGCAATGTATCACAATGTTGGAATTCAGAATGATAGAAAACTTGAAAGTTATATTTTTTGCTTATTATATTTCAATTTGTAGTTGTAATAAACATCATATTGTACTCTTTAAATGTCTTTCTCATAATTAATATTTGTGAAATTTTATCTTCTCATCTTACTCTGGTGAATGTAATCGCCTTCTACTTTGGGCATCAATTATTGTGTTCGAGAAGAACTATATAATAAAGATAGACTAAAAGATTTTTCGTGCTGAGATATTAATAGAAATAATAGAGACCAAAAAAATTATATGTGTGTGTGTGTGTGTGTGTGTGTGTGTGTGTGTGTGTATATAGAGAGAGAGAGAGAGAGAGTTTTGATAATGCACATTTATTTGAGTACCATGGTTAATTAGTTTGACATATTTAAATGAAAATATTTGAGTTTGAAGTATGTTGGAAGTTATTAAAGTTATACACATTGAAGCATTGAGTTTGGAAATGATTGTGGACTAACCATTGAGTTCTTAGTCACACAAAACATGATAAACATTCAATCCAAAAATTTCTTGCAGTGTCATAAAAATATTTACAAATGATATTTAGAGTCTCTTTTTTTTTGCAAATGGCATTTTAATTCGTAAAAATATTTTGAAGTCAAACATCCTTTTAATTTTTTTAAGAAAGTTTGAGTATGTGCTAATAATTAGCAGCCAATATTAGTTCAGTATAAAGTGATACTTTGTTATGAGAAGTTTGAATACATATTATCTTTGACAAAGAAGAATTTCTATTTAGAAAAGACGGTAATTTTTATTAAGGTTGGACAATTAAAATGAAGTTTTCCTTTGTAGCATGATATGATTAGGTAATATCATGAGTTGAAATGTAATCTTTGTACGACAATTATTTGGCTTGCTATGTGGTATGTATTTGATTATTGGGCAACACAGAAGTCACTTGTTGTCATGACTTGACCTGATAGCTTAAAATTAACTAAGTTAGGAACTGCAGTTGGATGATATTAATATTAATTTACTTTCTATAGATTTTCAAAACTTCCAATATATATGAAAGAACCACTAATAAACCATTTATAAATCAAAACATCTAGAAATAATAACCTAGTTTGTAAACGTCTCAAACGAACATATAATGGTATACACTACCCATAAGAAAATAATACAAATAAACCACAACCATAATTCCTATTAGCAACAATCATCTTCCTGTAAAGTAAGGGTCTGTTTGAGGTAGTTGCAACTTATCGAGCTTATCCAGCTAAACAATTATCCTTATAAGCTGCTGATCAACTGCTTCTGATAAACAGCTGATTTGTAGTTGTTTCCGGATAAATGACCATTCTGCCTTTAATTTAGATAAGTTGTTTAGCTATTTGGTTTGTGCGTTTTCTATGCAGTAGATTCTCATATACTGATGCACCGAAAAGCAGAAAGGAGTCTAGCTACGATGAGTCGCACAACTTACTCTTAATATTGGCCATTAGCGCGAAAATTGCAGATGAGCTGAGCACGGTATGTGACAAGTAAATTTTTACATAAAAAAATGAAATGATAAAAAAAACAAACAAACAATTCAACATGAAAATTAAGCTTACAGTAAAAAAAAATGTTTTCTCACAAATTCACGATGAATGAATTCCAGTACTTCCACAAGAAGAAGACAAAGATCTCTTCACAAAAGCAATACTTGTCCCCTCCGACAATTCGCAGGCCATTCTAACCTTATACACATCCTCTCTTATCTCAATCACCACATCGTCATCATCCCCATCTCTCTTCCCCTCCGATAACTCCCTCTCCTCTTCCAAATCTTGAATTGCCGCAACACCACCCACAAGCTCACCTTCTTCTTCACACTCCGCATTCAAATGCTCAACTGGACCGATAACACCGGCGCGACGGAGTGGACAATTCGAGTGCGAGCTTAGCCACGTGTCTATGCAGCTCTTATGAAAAGCATGCCTGCACTTTGGAAGAAAACAGAGGCTATCGCCATCACAAAACTCCCTCAGGCAAACCGAGCAGTCGCGGTCAGCGTTGACAATGGAGAAGGGTACCGAAGGTAATTCCGATCAAACACAACTATTAGAAGCGGGATGCGGGGTCGATCCCGTGACCCGCTTCTTTAACAAAAACCCAAACGCCGTTTTCAAACCGCCTAAGAAACACAGTAATCAAACCAAATTTCAACGTTCTCAAAACGCAGCCGCAGACAATAAGCTGCTCCAAACACACCCTAAATCTCTCATGTTAGACATATCAATCTATTGTTTTTCCAGAAAGAAACAATTAAATTGAACAGTAATTTTTCACGTCTTAGTGAATAATTATAAGCTTATTATGTATTAAATTAATATGCGATTGTTATGCATGAATGACCAAAAGAAATATAACTCATCAATTTATCGAATTGTAAGTTTTTAATTTAAATTAGCCTTTCATGTTTCAATATAAGTATTTATCCTTTTTAACATTTGTCTTACTTTTAAGAGGTCATATCAGGATCACCGTCATACCCGAATGTATTATCAAAATTTTACCCGCATGTGCTATAAGAAATTTGCATATGAAGGTACACATTTACCATTTCCATTTCCTTTATCGTGCATGAGTATATCGCATTTCTTGTCAATGCCATCTCGGAGTGGATTTTGGTTGACTTAAGTTTTTACTTATCATTTCATATCAATTTAAAATCATTTAAATATACTTTCATATGTTAATTATTTTTCTCTTATTTGTGATGCATCTTTCAAACATTCAAAATGCAACTTATTTGTGATACATCTTTCAAACCTTCAAAATGCAAAAACATAAATGAAGTATTTGTTTTTAAGACCATATTGCAAGTTCACTTTGATCAATTTGAAATGCAACTTCTAAATAAATAATTATACGATATCAATAAGAAAGTAATTACTCACATATGCCTTAAATTACCGCTTTAATATTTATCCTTCAACTTCACTATGTCGTCAATCTCTTATCAATATCAAATCTGAACAGCCTTCGTTCACACTTCCTAGTTGAATAATAATTTAATGACATTAATTAATTAATTTTTTTCTTTAATTCTAATAATAATATAAGCCTTAACATTTACCTTATTTCTCCTCCTTTACTCCACGCAAAATATTCTTGCCAGCCTCTCTGACCTCAATTAACATAATTTCATATTAACATATTAAGTATATATCAATTTAATCTGTATAAAATTCCAATAAACAATTCTAACATAAAAAATTACCTTAACTCGCAAATTAGGGATTCACTAGGCTNTGACTAGCACGCACGATCCTTTTCTTCTTCTACGTGCGAGGTTTGACTCCTACCGCACAGACAAGACTTCTCCTCCTCTTCCTATACACTTGAGCACAACGAAGTTTCTTCCTTAGGCTAGTGCTCGACATCAATCTCCGGTAAGAGAGAAACATACAACTACTCTTATTCTTTCTCCTCTTCTTTTTCTTCCATCCTCTCCTTCACTATCGTTGCTTCCTTCTCTTTCCTCGCATCTTCCTTCACTCGATGACAAGCCGCTTTGTTCAAGGACGTCGGCACGACAAGCTTTTCTGAGCTTGACAGTGGCATCATATGCGGAATTCCTTGATGAAGCTGCAAGTCAGGACTGGAAACGACCCCTCCTCCCTTATTCCTTCTCCAATTTATTCAGCTCTCACTCTCTTTCTTGTTCTCACTCTTTCTTTGTAGGCTACGAATGAAAAAACCGAGAGATGCCCTCCTTCAACTTCACTCTAACGACCTGTCGCGAAGGTTAATTCGATTTGACACATTTTTTTTATATTTTTTTAAAATTTAGTTATTACACTTGTAGCAAGGTTGCATGTTAAAAATTGAATATTAAGGCAATTTGTTGTGAGTTTTTGAAAGGTGAATTGAAAAGTAAATATATTTGGGAGACAATTGGAGTATCATTTGTTGAGGATAATGCATGTATAAGAAGACACTGATAAATAATAAAGTTGGTAGATAGCATCAATAAATGAATGAGTTAATAACATGGTTAGTGCGTTGGGATTTGCTAAGAATGCATTTATTAACTCATAGAACGCTTAGTAGGATTGAATCGAGGATCAATATTCATCAAATCTCAAATAGTCATGATTTTATCATTGATGATATTCTTAAATGTTTTCATTTTTACTCGTCTTATATACGATAGAAACTAAAGCATGGTTCAATAAGCATATAATCCTAAACATATCAGTTTTAGCTATTCTAATGGTT
>JXCR01130784.1:0-30442 GCA_002079205.1 Phalaenopsis hybrid cultivar
TTCATCTCCTTAGAGTTTATCTGAGGGTCACTAGGTAAAATCTCTGAGGGGGTAACTGTTAAGTGTTTTAATAAACTGCTCCAGTTGGTTTTCTATATCCCTTATTGCAACCTCTTCATTTCCCAACTGTCTTGTCATTTGACTCACAACCTCTTCTAACATTAATTCCTTCTCCTCATCTGGTGGATTGGAGTTAAATTGAGGATGATTATTAATTATGTTAATAAACTGCCCCAATTGGTTTTCTATATTCCTTATTGCCGTCCCTTGATTTTCCAACTCACTCGTCGTTTCAATCACAAGCTCTTTTAACATTAATTCCTTCTCCTCATTTTGTGGGTTGGAGTTAAATTGAAGCTGATTCATTATAAATTGGTCCAACTTCCTTGATATTGCAACAACCTGAGATGCAAGCATTGCAATCGCATCTATATCATGAACACTAGCTACATTTTGAGGATTTATCCTTGTAGAGGGCCATTGAAATTCATTTGTAACCATTTCTTCAATTAACACATATGCCTTATTAAATGGTTTTGACATTAATGATCCACCAGCGGCAACGTCAATTGTAAATCAAAGTGATTCTGCTAACCCATTGTAAAAAGTTTGAATGATTAACCAATCCGGCAGATCATGGTGTGGACACTTTCTTAGGAGCTCCTTAAATCTTTCTCAAGCTTCTTATATTGATTCCCCTTCATTCTAACAAAATAAGATAATATCATTTCTATGTTTAGTAGTCCTTGAAGGTGGAAAATACTTTGCTAGAAATTTCTGAGTTAACTCCTCCCAATTCTTAATAGAGCTAGGTGCTAATGAGTATAACCACATTTTGGCCTTAACCCTTATTGAGAAAGGAAAAAAGCCTTAGTCTAACAAAATTACCATTATAATGAAATGTAGCACAAAGTGTTAGAAAACTGGATAATTGTAAATAGAGATCCTCCGAAGAAGTTCCCCCAAACTGGTTGTTCTGCACCAGTTGGATAATATCTGGATTTATTTTAAATGAGTCAGATTCTACGACAGGGGTTTGTATACTTGAGTAAATTCTATCTGTTGTAGGATTTATATAATCCCTCAATGATTTATGATGATTTTTCAAGTTATTATTCAGAATGCTTTCCATTTCCATTTCTACTTCTTCAAGTCCTTTCTATTTTTTTATTATTTGTTTCTTTTTTCTAACACAGGATCATAACGTACAAGTGCTGCAGATCCTTTATTTTGCATATGTAACAGAACAAATACTACATTAATAATTAAAAAAATCAAATAAAAGATATATTCAACACAACAAAACATTTTCACAAACACCTTGTTTTTTACACAAACAGTTTCTTCACAACACTTTTTCATACAAAAAAAAAACTTTACACACAAAAATAGTTTTTGCAACACTATAGTTTTCCATGTCTTAGCCTACTTACTTCAACTAAAATTCTCTAAAATTTCTTATCGAAGCTCCCCCAACAACGGCGCCAAAAACTCGTTGCGCCCATAGTGTGTGCCGTTTTTATGCATGTTTATGTCAATTCAATTCCCTTGAGACGGTGCCAAAAACTTGACCTGACCCATAATTACGCATTAATTTAGCATTCAAAAGGTGGAAAAAAACTTGAGCCAATTAATATTTAGCAGCTAATATAGAAAATTGAAATATTATAAAATATAGCAAATAATTCAAACATTATTGGTTCAACGCAAGTGCAAGTAACACTTCGAGTAATATAAGACTTTCTGATAAAGCCCCCGAATATCGATCCTATAAGGAAGTGAGGAAAGATGTATTTAGTCAAATTCCACTCTACTACTATTAGTTCTTAGTTTAGAATGTCAATTAAAATGGTGTTTTATCATGCAACTACTCCTAAATGTGAATGTTAAATGTAAGGATAGTAACAATTCCTAATTGTAAATATTAATTCAAAAGATAACCCTTTTTGGATGAATTGGTTTGGAGAATTTTAAGATGTTAAAAATTACTCTTCTTATGTAGCAAATTGGATAATGTAAAGGAATGAGATACGTTAAATATTGTATGTACCAAATAGGCGCAATTTTAATTCTCTACCCTGATTCAGTGTTATAAAAAATTATTGGCTAATCTCAGGTTTAGTCCCTAAATCGATGTTAGGCTGGGAGGATACTGGCTCTCACTCTAGAGCTCCCACTTCCCTTCTCCTGAAGGCTAACACTTGCTTTAGTTCTTAAACTCTAAGACCAAATTGGTAATTTTAGTCTGTCACCCTACAATCTCTAATTCTACACCCAACAATATACATACTTACCCATTTATTTGCATTGAACCCCCATGAACTTCACCATCCATGGAATTTGAATGTGGTTCCACTTTGTTGAAAATTACACCACCCTCTCGGGTCTTAATGCAATTGCAACAAATTTTAACACTATAACGAGCCCTTATTGTAATGTAAATGAAGTGCAAGCAAAAACCATCATATTTATAATTAAAATTTCTTCAAGCATGCATCCTAATATCCTAAACATGAATCCTACTCATTGCAATAGGAAAGTAAAACGAAAATAATGGCATAATCTTCTCATGTCACTATTTCTAAAAGAGAAAGAAGATTAAGAGAAACACATCACAAAGCACGAAGAAAACAAAACTTAAAACTTCATTAAATCAAAAAAATTCACTAAATAAGTGCTTACAGAATCATAAGATAATGAAGAAAATAATACTTAATTTTTTCCCCTTAAATGAAAAATGAAAATCTATCCAACAATGTCTTCCGCTGATCCATGTAATGCTAGAATATTCCCTGATAGATTCTCTCAAAATCCCCTCACCAATCTCTCCAAAAAGGTAGAAATCTACATTTCTACTCCTATTCTAAGATCTCTAAACATTCTCCACGTTTTCCCACTCACACACACCACTTTTTCTGACATAAAAGCACTCTATTATAGTGTAGGGACGAATTTCCCAAGAGATGCCTCAAGCAACCTTCCAAAAAGATTCCAAATACATTAAATCTTCTAAAATTCGCCAACAATGCGTCTAACCTGTCTCGAGAGCTGTCGGTGCCGTTTTGGGCACCGTCAGTGCCATTTTCGTGTCGCTTTCTGTACTTTAGCGCTGTTGGCGCCCACCCTACGCATCTCCACCATTTTGCTTCGTTTGGCTCCATTTTAGCTCTGTTTTGCCTCATTTCAATTGCGTTGCGTTCCTAACAGATAGACCTACAAAATAAGCATAAAAATAACCTTCCTTTAAAGTGTGATTTCATTTAAAAATGTGTGAGAATTGTAAAAGAAATTAAGCATAGTAAGACATATCAAAATGTGTCAGGATAAAATTTTCTTTCTTGCTCTTTTTTGCTCTAAATTGTACCATTTTTGTTGCCTTGATAATGCTAATATGCACAATACAATAATAATTCAGATTATATTTGACTTATATTTCCTTACTTTGCAATAAAACCAAAAACTTGATCCTGAAAAAAATAAGAATTTAACTTTTAATTTTTATATGTTGGGATACTACACAAGTATACATATCATTATCAACTAATATAGGACATTTTGATTAAGACCTGAATATCGAACCAACGGGGAGAATATGCAATATGCATTATTGAAAAACAAACTTTCTATTTTTAATAAAAAGATAATTATCTAAACTAAAGATGATTTTTGCACAAATGAAAATTTAAATATTTTTGGTATTTTCAATATTTTGATAGAACAATAACAATTTAAAAAGAAAACCAGAGTTTTTGTAGAAGAAAAACACTGAATATGAAAATATCTGTTTTCTTAGTACGAATCAGTAATAAGTATAGGGATTCTATTGTAGAAGTATGCAAATTGTGTTGTGCCAAATAGGAGCAATAATATTCTTTACCCTTACTAGAGATGCTATAAAGAACATTGGCTAATTTAAAGTTTGAGTAGTTCTGAAAACCGGCTAGGCAGGGAAGATACTAGCTCTATTGGCTAATTAGAGCAATAATATTCTTTACCCTTACTAGAGTTGCTATAAAGAACATTGGCTAATTTAAAGTTTAGTTTTGAAGACCGGCTAGGCAGAGAAGATACTAGCTCTCACTCTAGAGTTTCCTCTATTACCTCCATTTGGGGGCTAACTTGTCGTATCAAAACCTAACACAATAAACCAAGTTTGGGGCTTTAACCTGTCACTTTAAAGTCCTCTAACTCTACACACTTAAATGAATCTTTCCCTCTTTATTTGCACTCAATCATATCAACTACATTCTCATTCATACAAACTCATGTGATTCTTTTCAATTGTTGACTGAGACTATACCAGCTTTGTTCTTACATGTTCTCACAAGAAATTTTAACATCTGGATTGGCGAAATCAAGAAGTAAAAGAAGTGCATGGATTTAAATCATCACAACTACTTCCATCATTGAAGAAAAGTACTTTCCACAAATTTCGTCTGAAACTTAATTACTTATCATTTTAAGAAGAAAGATAAAGAAAAATACTCATAATCCATAGAGAAAAAAAAACCACACTTTAGTTTAAGAGAATAAATCATTGTCAAACCAACAACAAGTCTCAATTAAAACCAAAAGTAGTGTCAAAATAAAAAGATAAAAACATATCTCAAGTCCTTGACCAAACTCTTTAAGTTCCTTTGATTCTCTTCTTTTTACAATCACTCAAAAAAAAAAAAAAGGTTAAAATAAAAGTAAAAGTGGTGCCTGAAAATTATTTTGAACTAACTCCCAAAATGAGAACTTTCAAAAGTTTCCAATACATTTAAGACTCTTTTCTAAGTCCTCTTTTCTTTGTTTTATAATTTTCCAAAAGGTGCCTTGGTTTCTCTTCAAAATATGTCTAGATTCAATGTACTTTCCCAAGAGATGCATCCTTTCATGATAATTTTCGTCCACGGTGGTTATAACCACCTATTAAGCCAATGGGTGCCTCAAAAACCTCTTCAAAATTTGCAGAAACCGAATTTACTTGTCCAATCACTGCCAGTGGCGCTTAAGCGTGGGGCCTCTGGCGCTTAGACACAACCTTTTCTATTTAATCGGCTCTTAAGCGTCGGATCTGGCGCTTAGGAGCCAAAACTCTTTTGCACATTTTTTACCTTTTTGCTCCAAATTTGATCCTTTTTTCACTCCATTAAGAATTTTTCACCCTTTTACCTGCATCTGTAAGAAAAATACAAAAATACCTTCCATTAAAGCCCAACATCTCAAAAAAATGTATAAAAATGTGTTTAAAAATATTATTTGTTTTAGGTGTATCGAAATCCCCCAAACTTAAAATGTTACTTGTCCTCAAGTGACACTTCAATCTTTAAGAACTAAATATGTATGATATGTATATGAGTTTCTTTAGGAGTTACTAAAATTTTGATTTAGAAATATAGGAGTCTAATTTAGAAAAATATTCAGTAAATGAGACCAACTTACAGTTTCGAAATTCTTAATGTTATGAAAGATGAAAACATGAGTTTCTACCTAATTTAGATATATATTGTAGATTTTCCAAATTTAGAATTAGTTCTTTTATTATCTCCACTTAAAAATTTTCATTAAAAATAATTTTACTTACTATATTATATCTATAAGCTTAAAAGTTTCTCAAGTCTTATACATTAAAAAGATCAAATGTAGAACAAATTTTTTATTAGGCACTAATCCTCAAGCTTCTCCTTCCTAATTTTTTTCTCTCTCTTTTTCTTTTTCTTTTCTTTTCTTTCTCTTTTTCTTTTCTTTTCTTTTTCTTTTTCAGGCAAGGATTACTATATATGGATAGGCCTTTAATGATTTTGAATTCCACTTTTCCTGTCCTAAAGCAAAGTCTTGATATAAGTCTCTTACTTATGAATATAATAATAGTTTTGAAAATTATTTTAATAAAATAAATTTAAGTATTAAAAATGAAAGTCTAAATTATCTAAATTTTTCAAAAATACAATTTTTCTTACGAAAGATAGTTACTTATATTAATCATTTTCTCATTTAAAAACTTTTAACTTAAAGTTTTTCTTCATTAATAAAAACTTTAACTAAATTTTCTTACTCATTTCTAAAATCAAACTTTACTTCCCTAATATAACTTCATATACATAATTAAGTTTTTTCTTTTCAAATCAAATTCACTTATATCACATTTAAGAACAAATAAATATCCAGTTTTGAAAATATTTTTCGTCCCCCCAAACTTAAATTTTGAACAGATTAAACAGTTTAGCATCAGATATATATAAGCAGGAATAAAAATTTAAAATAACATAGTAACAGGAATTTTTAAACCCTAATGATACATGTATAAAATTAAGAATAGGAGTAAAATAAATTTTTGATCAAATTTTCTATATTTTTGTTTCAATTTAACATGTACAGATTCAATAGACTTCTAAGCAGCGAGTATAAACATAAAAGTAAAGTAACACACTAACTTGATTTCATGATTTCAGCATAAAACAAACAAACTAACATGATAAAAGAAAAATACAGGGTAGCAGTTTTAGAAATATAAATTTAAGAACTAAGTTAGCTAGATTTTTAAACTTTTCAATAGACATTGAATCAAGCTCAATCCTAATCTAACTAAAATTGTATTAAACACACATCAACAGTTACTACCCTAGAATGTTAAAACAGGCCACTAAAAAAACACAACATCATAATAACAATATAAAAGGTCTGAAACATAACATAATACATAGTCCAAATCAACACAAAACAAATGTAGCAGTACTACATCACATAGTCTTAAACATAAACAAACATTAAAATATCTCAATCCTACTCCTCATCCTCAGAATCACCGCTATATCACTTTTCTGCAGCTCATAATCAGGATATCAAGGATATGGAGGAAATTGCACTCCTGGGTCACCTCTAATCAGGCTCTCCAAAGATGAGTGAAATTTCTCTTCATAATCACTCTTTATCCTATTATAACTATTAGTATGATCTGCAAAACACTCTAAATTTTATACCTTATCAGTGATAAAAATTGATATTATCCATAATCTTTTGTAATAACTCATCTTGGGTATCAGTAGACCCAACTTGAGATGTAGAAGCACGTGAGGTAGATGGTTTAGATGTAGAAGCAGCAGAGGTAGAAGCAGTAGACATATCCATTCCATAGCTTCTAGAAAATCCTCCTCTCAAGCCAAAAATTGAGTGCTCAGAATAAGTTCACATTCTCCTTAGTGATGGGCTTTAGTGGTAATAACACTTCCTTCCAGCTATCATATTTAACTCTAGCTTGTTCACACAAAAAAAAGAACAAGGAAGCAAATCCCAGACCTGCAGTTGTAATAGTTGTAGCAGAACTGATGATAGTTTGACAGATCAAAGCTCCAATGTTGATGAGTTTTCCTCTTGAATATAATAGTTCAACATCACTTTTTCCCTGGTCACTTCATTGATATGATTGGTCGGAAGCAGACGAGCATAAATGAAATAGTGCTAGGCCTTTGAAGGTGCACATAACTTTGAAGTTGGGAAGTTAACTCTCCTTTCATTAGTTATCTTCCAAAGTCCTCTCCCAACAATCAAGTTATCGTCTAATTTCACTTCATTAGGACTATAATTTGAATAAAAACATAACGTATCTGGTGGTAAATGGTAAAATAAGTTAATTACCTCTGGCTAAAAAGGTATCAACTTCCCTCAAACCATGACTCAATTTTCCTTAGCTTCATGGAGATTTGCATAGAACTCCCTCACAACAAATATAACTGTCATAGCAGAGAAACAACAAAATTGTTCCCACTATCGGCAAACAATTAAATCTTCTACGTCTTCACCCAGATTTTAAAAACATCACTCCTGAATCAGTTTGCACGATTGCAACGCATAACTATACCGATCTTGAGCTTTTGAACTAACAAATTTACTTGAACTGAAAGGGACTTTGCCTTTGTTCCTCTTCATTCATGGTTCCATTCTACAAATCTGATAAATTATAATAATAACTTCAAAAATCAAGTTTAATTACTAAACTAAACTTCCAAAAGTACAAACTAAACTTCTCATGCAATTTTCATAGATTTTTCCTCATTTTTGACAATGAATAGTGAATTTTTGAAATTCTCCAAATGTGTTCAAAATACATGGTGAAAATCCAAAATTTTTACATAGAGGTAAAGCTCTTACCTCAAAGAACTTAGATCTAGAAAATTTCACTTGTTTCCACTAAGAAATCTTCACTTTAGATTTGCCCTAGCCCTAAAAAATCGCGAACTCGAGAGGAAGAAGGTGACGGTGGCGTTAAAATGGTGCTTTCTGGCTGAAAAATTGAATTTTAACCATTCAAGAACTGGTTTTCGTGAACCGGCGCTTAAGCGCGGGTAAGTGGCGTTTAGGCTCCTGCCGCTTGGGTTTGTTCACGCTTAAGCGCGAGATGTGGCGCTTATGCGCTAGTGCACAATTTTAAAAAATTTTAAATTAAAGTAAAATGCACTATTTTCCTATGTAAACGAACCCTAAATGGTCTCATAACACTTAAATGACTATTTTCAACTTCCTGTAACTCTACTTTATCTCAAAATTCTCCTTAATAACTATCTCAATTTGAGGCTAAAAGAACACAAAATTTCACACAAATAAACTTATATTAATTCACAAATGAGTCCAAATACATTTAAACACTTAGTTCTCATTCCAAATAATCTTGGATGAGAAAATTTTCCTAAACACGAACACTTAACATTCTTTCACAATTAAACACCTAAGTAACGCAAACACTAAAAGCAATTCTTAAACACTAAAACAATTAAAGACAATGACTTTAAACACACAAAAACATAACTTCAAACGTCAAACTTAATTCCACTCTTCATTAGAAGGAACAAATTCAGGTCATTCATTAGTCTCTTTTGGGGCAACTGGAATATAAAGTTGATAAAACGGTCGGTGGTGACGTGCTCTGATGCAATCTTCTTCAATCCACTTCTGTTTAAGAAACATCTCCTTATTCGCTTCCTCTATATAACTAGTATGGCTAAATTTCATTTTCAATTGCCATCCAATATGCTCATGATGTGCATGAATCTCCAATACCTTAGTCTCCAATACAGACATGGTATTTTCAATTTTATTGATCTTCTCTGATATCCCTTCAATAATAACGGCTAAAAAACTGTTATACATCTCTTCTGCACTTTCACTAATGAATTTATTCCTCATGGTTTCCTCCTTTTTCTTCAAATCCATCTCCCATGAAGACATCATCTTAAAATCTATCTCTCTCTTAAACTTTAGGGCTAGAAATGATCTTGGGTGAAATTCCTTCACTAAACCCTTCTATTTATAGGCCTAAATTCTTCCAATAACTCTTAATGAAATTCCTTTACTGAACGCTTCTATTTATAGGCCTAAATCCTTCCAATAACTCCTAAACACGTTTAAAAATTACCTTTGCACATTTTTGCAAACTTCTAGGAGTTTTTCCCTTCTACAATATTAATTTCACACATATTTTTAAACTGTCGCGCTTAAGCGCCGGATTTGACGCTTAAGCACCAGTGCACATTTTTGCACTTATCAACTTAACGTCCAAATTCTTATTTTAAGATGTCTAGATCACTAAATAAAGTCTTAAAAATCAATACTAAAACGTAATAGTCTCTAAAAAACTACCCTAAATTTCCTTAAGCACACATAAAACAATAATCAAAATAAAAACACACTGATAACTATGGGTTGCCTCCCACAACGCGGTTGGTTTTACGTCGTCAGCCCGAAGTAACTAGTGCTTACTCTAGTTTACCCAACATCATTCCATCATTAAACTTATGTTGATCCCTTATAAAATATGGTTTCAGTCTATGTTTATTAACTTTAAAGATGTTCTCAGACTTAGGATCTTTAATATCGACAACTCCATAAGGATAAACTTTAATCACAATAAATGGGCCCATCCACCTGGACATAAATTTTCCTAGAAATAATATTAACCTTGAATTATACAGCAAAACTTGCTACCCTGACTGAAAATTTTTAGGAAGAATCATTCGATCATGCCACGTCTTCATCTTTTCCTTAAAAAAATTGGCACTTTCATAAGATTCATTTCTTATCTCTTCAAGCTCATTTAATTGTAATAATATTTTCTCATCAGCATCTTTCAAATTATAATTAAACTCTTTAATGGCCCAATATGTCTTATGCTCAAGTTCAACTGGAAAGAGACAAGCTTCAAATATTAGCTTATATGGGGACATTCCTATAGGAGTTCTGTATGCAGTCCTATAAGCCCACTGTTTTTCATAATTCTCTTAATTTCCCAATAGGATAATTCAACCAAACCATTTTTTTTAGGATGATAAGCAGTAGCAATCTTATGATTTGTATTATATTTCTTTAATAATTTCTCCATTATGACATTTCTAAAATGACTTTCCCCATTAGTAATGATAACTCTTGACATCCCAAATCTACAAAATATATTTGTTTTAAAAAATTTTGCAACACTTTGAGCATCACATCGAGCTAAAACAACAGCTTCTATCCATTTGGGTACATAGTCCACTGCTAACAAAATATATAAATTTTCGAAAAATGGTATAAAAGGTCCCATGAAATCTAATCCCCAAACATCAAATATCTCAATTTATAGCATATAATTGAGGGGCATCTCATTTCTTATAGAAATATTGCCTACTCTTTGACATCTATCACAAGTTTTGATATAAGCATTAATATCTCTAAAAATTAGAGGCCAATAAAATCTAGATTGTAAAATTTTGTATGTTATTTTATTAACACCAAAATGTCCCCCAAAATCAAAATTATGACATTTTTGGATAATTTCATAAGTCTCTTCTAAAGTCCAAAATTAGAATTATGACATTTTTGGATAATCTCATAAGTTTCTTCTAATGGTACACATCTTCAACACCAAAATGTCCCACAAAATTAGAATTATGACATTTTTGGATAATCTCATAAGTTTCTTCTAATGGTACACATCTTCACAAAATCAGAATTATTACATTTTTGGATAATTTCATAAGTTTCTTCTAATGGTACACATCTTCGAATAATCAGATCCTTCCCTTATTTTATATAAAATGCGTCATCATAAAAATAAGACTTAGCTTCAGAAATAAATTTCCTCTTCTGTTAGTATGCCATTCCATAGGGTATAATATCACTAACAATAAAGTTCACAATGTCGGCATACCATGGAACACGCCACTCATTTATATTGAACAATTTTTCATCTAGAAAATGTTCATTAATTTCTTTTTCAAAATAGAGTGGTTTTNGCATCTGAAAAATGTTCATTATTTTCATTTTCAAAACAGAGTGGTTTTTCTAATTCATGCCTGGACAAATGATCAGCAATTTGATTTACAATCCCTTTCTAATCTACTATTACAAAATCAAATTCTTATAAAAGAAGAATCCATTTTATAAGTCTAAGTTTAGCATCTTTTTTTTTCATTAAATTCTTAATAGCAGAATGATCTGTATGCACTACACAATGAGTTCATATTAAATAAGATCTAAATTTATCAAAAGCATATACTTTTGCTAATAACTCATTTTTAGTTGTTGTATAATTAATTTGAGTTTCATTAAGAGTTTTACTGGCATAGCAAATAACTTTAAAAATTTAATCATATCTTTGTTCTAAAACAACTCCAATAGCATAATCAATAGCATCAACCATTAATTTAAAAGGTTTTTCCTAGTTTGGTGAAACTATAATTGGTGCAGTGATTAGTTTTTCTTTCAATAACTTGAAAGCTTTTAGGCATTCCTCATCAAAATAAAAAATTGCATTTTTCTCTAGTAAATGGCATAAAGGCTTAGCAATCTTTGAAAAATCTTTAATATATCTCTGTAGAATCCAACATGTCCTAAAAAACTCCTAGTTTCCCTTACATTTGTTGGATATGGTAAACTAGTGATCACTTAAATTTTAGCAGGATCTACTTCCATACCATTTTCTAATATTTGATGTCCTAATATAATTCGTCCTGCTACCATAAATTGGTATTTTCCCAGTTAAGGGTTAAATTTGTTTCTTCACAGCACTTAAGAACTTTGGATAAATGTTTTAAACATGAGTCAAATGAAGTTCCAAACACTGAAAAGTCATCCATGAATACTTCAATCCCTTTACAAAAAATTGCCATCATACATCTTTTAAATGTAGCAGGGGCATTACATAAACCAAAGGACAGATGTTCCAAACACTGAAAAGTCATCCATAAAGACTTCAATCCCTTTTTCAATTAAATCACAAAAAATTTCATTCATACAATTTTGAAATGTAGTAGGGGCATTACATAAACCAAAGAGCATTCTTTTAAAAGCAAAAGTACCATAAGGACTGGTAAACATTGTTTTCTCTTGATCCTTAAGAGATATTTGAATTTGGTTCAGTATATCCATCCAGAAAATAAAAGTATTCAGGCCTAGCTAGTCTATCCAACATTTGATCTAAAAAGGGTTATGGAAAATGATCTTTCCTAGTGACAAGATTTAATTTTTGATAATCAATACATATTCACCACCCTTTAACTTGTCTAGTATTAACTCATTATGTTCATTTACAGTTACAGTTACTCCTCCTTTCTTAAGAACACAACGAATTGGACTATCTCATGCACTATCTGAAATAGAGTAGATAATTCCAGCATCTAACCACTTTAAAATTTCTTTCTTTACAACTTCTTTCATAACAGGATTCAATCTCCTTTAGGGATCAGCCCTGGGTTTGCAGTTCTCTTCCATATGAATTCTATGCATACAAATTGAAGGACTGATTCCTTTAGTATCAGCTATTGTCCATCCGAAGGCATTCTTAAAATTTTTCAGAATTTTCATCAACCTTTCTTCTTCTTCCATCGTTAATTTTGAGGAAATTATAACCACTAAAGTAGATGAATCTCCTAAAAAGGTATATTTTAAATGATCAGGAAGTAACTTCAACTCTAGTTCTAGAGGTTTTTTAATAGATGGACAAAATGATTTATCTTTGTCTATCGTGTCCAAAACTTCAAAACTTTCTCAAACATAGTTTGAATTTTCCTTAAAAAGATCTTCACATTGATTTAATTCCTCTTCTTGCTTATGTTCCAAATCTTTTTCTTAGACATTTTTCTTCATAAGTAGTTCTAAAATGGCATTCACTTAGATATCTTATAACATCCATCCTAACTTCAGATTTTTCTTCATAATTAGTTTTGAAATGACATTCACTCAGATATCTTATAACATCCATTCTATAACATTCATCATCTTTACCTTTTATAGGGTATTTCAATGATTTTAAAATATTAAAAGTAACAGTTTGATAATTGGTGCACATTGTTAATTCCCCTTTTTGCACATCTGTCATTGCTCTTCCTATGGCTAGGAAAGGTCTCTCCAAAATGATAGGTATCTCTTTATCATCCTCCATATCGAGAAAAATGAAATCAACAAGAAAGATAAATTGATCCACTTTCACTAGGACATCTTCTATAACTCCTTTAGGGTATGTTATCGAACGATCTGCTAACTGCAGAGTTACAGTAGTAGGGGTTATTTCTCTAATCCCAATGTTTTGAATATTGATAATGACATAAAGTTAATGCTTGCACCTAAAACACATAAAGCTTTCCCGTAAAATTTGACTCATATTGCACATGGAATTGGAAAGCTACCAGGATCTTTAAGCTTTTTAGGAAGCTTCTTCTAAATTACCGCACTGCACTCCTCACTAAGTGAAACAGTCTCATTATCTTCAAACTTTCTTTTTCTGTTGAGAATATCCTTCATAAAATTTACATAGCTCAAAATTTGTTCTAAGGATTCAGCAAATGAAATATTAATTGTATGCTTCTTAAATATTTCCAAAAATTTTAAAAAATTTTTATCCAACTTCTGCTGACAAAGTCTCTATGGAAATGGAGGTGGTGGTTTTTTCAAATCAATTGTTAGTAGAGAAATATGTCTCTCAGAATCTTTGGGAGCATCCTCTTTTGATTCTTTAATTTCTTCTCTCTCTACTTCAGGTTGACTGACCATTAAAACCTCTTTAAAATTTGGTATTTTACCTTAAAAATACGGCTTTAATCTTTGTCCATTTACTTTAAATCTATTCTTAGTCTTTTAATCTTCAATTTCAACAGCTCCGTAAGTATAAACTCGAGTCACAGTAAAGGGTCCTAACCAACAGATACTTCAGTTTCCCAGGGAATAACTTCAGCCTTGTATTGTAAAGAAAAACTTCTTGTATAGGTTCAAAGTTCTTCTGTTTAATCTTCTGATCATGCCCTAACTTTAGTTTCTCCTTATAAATTCTGTCGTTATCAGAAGATTCATTTCTTAATTCTTCTAATTCATTCATTTGAAACAATCTCTTCTCACCAGCATCTTTCAAATTATAATTAAATTCTTTAATCACCTAATATGATTTATGCTCTAATTCTACTGGTAAGTGATAAGTCTTTCCAAAAATTAGCCTGTAAGGAATCATTCCAATAAGAGTTTTATAAGCAATCCTGTAAGCCCATAATGCAGTATCCAGTCTAGTAGACCAATCTACTCTACTAGGGTTTACAATCTTCTCCAGTATTTGTTTAATCTCTCTATTAAAAACTTCAGCTAACCCACTGGTCTGAGGGTGATAGGAAGTAGAGATTCTATGAATAACATTAAGCTTTTCTGCCAATCTCTGAATGTATTTATTTCTGAAATGGGATCCTCCTTTAGTGATAATCACTCTCGGTATTCCATATCTAGTGAAAATGTTTTTCATTAAAAATTTTAAAACACTTTTACCGTCACAATGAGGTAAAGCTTGTGCTTCAATCCACTTTGAAACGTAGTTTACCACAACTAATATGTATAAGTTCTCAGATGAAGGAAGAAATGGTCCCATGAAATCTAATCCCTAAACATCAAAGATCTCAACTTCTAACATGAAATTCAGACGCCTGTCATTTCATTGAGATATATTGCCTACTCGTTGACATTGATCACAAGTTTTTATGTATTTATAAACATCCCGTCCCCAAACATCAAAGATCTCAACTTCCAATATGAAATTTAGAGGCATTTCATTTCTTCTAGCCAAACATCAAAGATCTCAACTTCTAACATGAAATTCAGAGGCATTTCATTTCTTCTAGATCCCATAAAATCTAATCCCTAAACGTCAAAGATCTCAACTTCTAACATGAAATTCAGAGGCATTTCATTTCTTCTAGATATATTGCCTACTCATTGGCATCGATCACAAGTGTTATGTATCTGTAAACATCTCTAAAGAGAGTAGGTCAATAGAATCCATCTTGTAAAATTTTATAAACAGTTTTATCAATTCCAAAATATCCTCCAAATTCAGAATCATCACATTTCTGAATGATTAGTTCAATTTCTTCATAAGGTACATACCTTCTCATAATAAGATCCTTACATTGTTTATATAAATAAGGCTCATCAAAAAATATGCTTTTGTATCATGAATGAATTTTCTTTGCTGTTGCAATGTCAGCATTGGTGGCAAAATACCACTTACAATATAATTAACAATATCAGCATACCATGGTATTTTCCACTCATTAATATTATGGAATTGTTCATTAGGGAAACTGTCCGTAATTTCATTGTCGGTGTTAGATAATTCATGATATTCTAATCTAGACAAATGATCAGCAATTTGATTATCAGTTCCCTTTCTATCAATAACCATAAAATCAAATTCCAATAATATCCATCTAATTAACCTTGGTTTGGCATCCTTCTTTTGCATCAGATATTTAATAGCAGAGAATCCATCTAATCAACCTTGGTTTTGCATCCTTCTTTTGCATTAGATATTTAATAGCAGAGTGATCAGTATGCACAACACATAAAATTTGATTATCAGTTCCCTTTCTATCAATAACCACAAGATCAAATTTTTGCATCAAAAGTATATCAACCTTGGTTTAGCATCCTTCTTTTGCATTAGATATTTAATAGCAGATTGATCAGTATGCCAACCTTGGTTTAGCATCCTTCTTTTGCATCAGATATTTAATAGCAGAGTGATCATTATGCACACCTTGGTTTGGCATCCTACTTTTTCATCAGATATTTAATAGCATAGTGATCAGGGTGCACAACACATTTAGTCCCAATTAAATAATATCTAAATTTGTCAAAAGCATACATAATAGCCAGTAACTCTTTTTCAGTAACAATATAGTTAATTTGAGCATTGTTAAGAGTTTTACTAGCGTAGTATATAACTTTAATAATCTTATCATACCTTTGTCCAAGAACAGCTCCAATAGCATAATCACTAGCATCGCACATCAGAAAGTTTCTCCCAGTTAGGTGAAACTATTATAGGGGCTGTGATTAACTTTTCTTTTAATAACTCAAAGGCATTTAAACAGTTTTCAGTAAACTTAAATTTCTTGTCCTTTTCTAAAAGTTGGCATAGAGGTTTGGTAATTTTTGAAAAATCTTTAATATAATGCCTGTAAAAGCCAACATGTCCAAGAAAACTTCTAACCCCTCTTACATTACTAAGAGGTGTTAATTTAGATATAACTTGAATTTTTGCTGGGTCTACTTACATACCACTTTCCGAAATTTTATGCCCTAACACAATTCCTCTTGCAACCATATTGACATTTCTCCCAATTTAGAACTAAATTAGTTCTTTCGCATAACTCCAAAACTTTTTCACTAAGCATGCGTCAAATGATGTTCAAAATACAGAAAAATCATCCATAAATACTTCCAATCCATCATGTCAAATGATGTTCCAAATACAGAGAAATCATCCATTAATACTTCCAATCCATCATCAATTAACATTCCAAATATAGAGAAATCATCCATAAAGACTTCCAATCCATCATCAATTAACTTACTAAATATTAGAGAAATCATCCATAAATACTTCTAATCCATCATTAATTAACTTACTAAATATAGACATCATACATCTCTGGAATGTTGCAGGTAGAAATCATCCATAAATACTTCTAATCCATCATCAATTAACTTACTAAATATGGGCATCATACATCTATGGAATGTTGCAGGTGCATTAGGAAATCATCCATAAAAACTTTTATTCCATCATCAATTAACATACTAAATATAGACATCATACATCTCTGGAATGTTGCAGGTGCATTACATAATCCAAAAGACTTGTTCCGAAAAGCAAAAGTTCCAAAAGGACTAGCAAATGTTGTCTTTTCTTGATCCTCAGGAGCAATATCATCATACATCTCTGGAATGTTGCAGGTGCATTACATAATCTGAAAGGCATTCTTCGAAAAGTCGAAAGGACTAGTAAATGTTGTCTTTTCTTGATCCTCATGAGCAATAGGAATTTTATGGTAAATAAATGTTGTCTTTTCTTGATCCTTTGGAGTTATAGCAATTTGATGGTAACCGATATATCCAATGCATTACATAATCCAAAAGGCATTCTTTGAAAAGCAAAAGTTCCAAAAGGACTAGTAAATGAAAAGGCATTCTTCGAAAAGCAAAAGTTCCAAAAGGACTAGTAAATGTTGTCTTTTCTTGACAAGAGAAATAGGAATTTGATGGTAGCCGGTATATCCATCTAAAAAACAAAAATATTTGTGCCCACCAAGTCTATCCATTATTTGGTCTAAAAATGGTAAAGGGAATTGATCTTACTTAGTGGCAGTGTTTAATTTACTACAATCAATGAAAATACGCCACCCAGTAACTTGTCTGATATGTATTAATTCATTATTATCTTGTGCTTCAGCAGTCACCCCTCCTTTCTTAGGAACACAATGAATTGGACTTACCCAAGCACTGTCCGAAATAGAATATATAATTCCAGTGTCCAACCATTTCAGAATTTCCTTCTTGACTACTTCTTTCATCATTGGGTTTAATCTCCTTTGCGGATCAACTCTTAGTTTATATTATTCATCCAATATAATTTTGTGCATACAGATTGAAGGACTGATTCCTTTAATATCAGCTAAGGTCCAAACAAAAGCTTTTTTATATCTTTTTAATGTATCCAAAAGTCTTTGGTCTTGCAAATCATTTAACTTTGAAGATATAAAAACAGGTAATGTAGATGACTTTCCTAGAAACACATACTTCAAGTGGTTAGGCAATATTTTCAACTCAAGTTCAGGTGGTTTATAATTGATGAAACTAGATTCTTATCAGCATTTCCTGTAATATCTAGCATCTCAAATCTTTCCTGAACATACTCAGCATTTCCTGTAATATCCAAAATCTCAAATCTTCCTGAACATAATCTAATTCTTCATTTTCTATTTCATCCAAAATAATTTCATCTTTGTCTTCAAAATATTTTTTCTCTTCAAAATATTCTTTAAAATGCTCATCCAATAGATTTTCACTAATTTCCATGCGAAAATATTCATTATCTCTTTTAATAGCAGGGTATTTTAAAGATTTTACAATATTAAAAGTCACTTCTTGATCGTTAACTCTCATAGTTAATTCTCTCTTTTGAACATCTTTCGTAGCTCTTCCAGTAGCTAAAAAAAGTCTCCCTAAATGTATAAGTATTTCTTTATCTTCTTCTATATCTAAAATAATAAAATCCATAGGTAAGATAAATTTATCAACTTTTACTAACACATCTTCTATAACTCCCTTAGGATAAGTAACTGGACAATCCGCTAACTGAAGATTTATAGAATTAGGTGAGACTTCTCCTAATCCTAAGATTTTGAAAATTGATAGAGGCATAAGATTAATGTTGGCTTCCAAATCACATAAAGCTCTTCCATAAAATCTTTCACCGATAGCACACGGTATAGTGAAACTATCAGGATCTTTTAATTTTTCAGGAAGCTTTTTCGGAATAATTGCACTACACTCTTCGCTAAGTGGTTCTCTTAGTTTCTTAGGAAGCTTTACATAATTGCACTACACTTTTCACTAAGTGCAACAGTCTCATTATCATTGAACTTCCTTTTCTTGTTCAAAATATCTTTCATAAACTTCACATAATTGGGCATTTGCTCAAAAGCTTCTACGAAAGGAATATTTACCGTTAAATTCTTAAGAATTTCTATAAACTTGGAAAATTATTTATCCTTTTTGTGTTGTTTCAATCTTTGAGGAAACTGTGGTGGAGGTTTCTCCATAGTAATTTTCATTGGTGTAAGTAGATTTTCTAACTCTGGGTATTCATGATCCTTTTCTCTTTCTGTATCCACTTTCTCTTTTTCATTTTATGTTCTTTATGCACTCTTGTTTCCTATTCTTTTCCACTTCATAACTGTATCGCTTTTATCTATTCTTTCCCTTGATCCTTAGGATTTGGTTTCACAGTACTAGGAAAAGCTCTCGATGTTCGGTTACTAAGCGTAGTAGCGATATGCCCAAATTGGTTTTCAATATTCTTGATAGCAGTTCCTTAATTTTGTAATTGGTTTTCTTGAATTTGTAATTGATTTCTTTGATTCTGCAATTGTTGACCCATGTTCAGTATCAGCTCTTCCATGGACAACTTCTTTTCCTATTTGAGTGCACTGTTAAATCTTGAAGGATAAGAAGGTCTATAGTTAACATTTCCTTGGTTGGATGAATTTCTAATTGTTGACCCATGTTTAATATCAGCTCTTCCATAGATAACTTCTTTCCTTAATTTGAGTGTTACATTAAATCCTGGAGGATAAGAAGGTCTATAATACATTTCCTTGGTTGGATGGAATTTCCAATGGGTTTACTGGGTTGTTTGCCCATTGTTGATTTGTAGAAGAATTGTTATTCCAATTAAAACCTGGGTTATAATAGTTTGAATAAGGATTGTTGGGCCTATTATTAATAGCATTTAAAGTCTCATATAAAGTTTGAACATCCACAAATTACCCAGATGAATTCCCTTCCATCATCGTAGGTGTTGGAGAATAATTCATTCCACAATGATCTAATTTCTTTGATATTGCAGCAATCTGTGAAGCTAACATAGATATTGCATCAGAATGATATTAGCTACTCTTTTAAGATTTACCCTTTCAGAGGGTCATTGAAAATTGTTGGTAGCCATCTCTTCTATTAACAAAAAAGCCTCATCAAAAGGTTTTGACATTAAAGAACCACCAGCCGCAGCATCTATAATCAATCTAAGAGATCCCACTAATCCATTGTAAAAAGTTTTAACTATCAACCAATCTGGGAACGAATGATGTGGGTACTTCCTAAGAAGATCTTTAAATCTCTCCTAAGCTTCATATATCAACTCTCCATCAATCTGACAAAATGATGTTATGTCATTTCTAAGTTTAAAGTTTTGGATGGAGGGAAATATTTGGATAGAAATTTCTGTGAAAGGTCATTTTTAGTTTAGCAGTTTTGGATGGAGGGAAATATTTGGATAGAAATTTCTGTGACAGTTCTCCCCGAAGTTCTAATAGATCCTGGTGCTAATAAGCTTCATATATTGACTCTCCATCAATTTGATAGAACGATGTTATGTCATTTCTAAGTTTAGCAGTTTTGGATGGAGGGAAATATTTGGACTGACAGAACGATGTTATGTCATTTCTAAGTTTAGCAGTTTTGGATGAAGGGAAATATTTGGATAGAAAAACGATGTTATGTCATTTCTTAGTTTAGCAGTTTTGGAAAGGGAAATATTTGGATAGAAATTCTGTGAAAGTTCTCCCCAAGTTCTAATAGATCCAGGTGCTAACGAGTTTAACCACATCTTAGACTTATCCCTCAGTGAAAAAGGAAAAAGTCTAACATGTGCTAACAAATTTAACCACATCTTAGTCTTATCCCTAAGTGAAAAAGGAAAAAGTCTAACTTTGCTAACAAATTTAACCACATCTTAGCCTTATCCCTCAGTGAAAAAGGAAAAAGTCTAAGACTACTAACAAATTTAACCACATCTTAGCCTTATCCCTCAGTGAAAAAGGAAAAAGCATAAGTCTAAGAAAATATTTGGATAGAAATTTCTGTGAAAGTTCTCCCCAAGTTCTAATAGATTCTGGTGCTAAGAATTTAACCACATCTTAGCCTTATCTCCTTAGTGAAAAAGAAAAAAGTCTAAGTCTAATGCCATCGTTCTAAACTCTGCCATATTTAAAGGTAGCACAAAGTTCTAAAAAACTAGTAAGGTGTAAATTAAGATCTTCATTTGGTGTACCTCCAAATTGATTATTTTGTCCCATTTCGATAATAGCAGGTTTGAGCTCAATTGAATTAGCAGCTACATCAGGATTTTGGATAGATAAGTGAATTTCATTTGTTGTAGGACTTGCATAATCTCGTAGAGGTCTAGGTTGATGTTCATTTTCTATTCCTTGATTGTTAATTATTTTCTATTGGGTCAGGATTTCTAGATTCTTTTCTTAGTTTTCTAATTCTCCTAACAGTGCGTTCTAATTCTAAATCGCAGGGTATAAGATTTTCAGGTCCAAATTTACACATACAATTGAAATTAGTACACAGAAAAATAGTTAACTAAATATGAAAATAAGTTGTAATTCAAGTAAAAGTTTTCTAATAGTCCTAATTTGTTTGTTACTCTAATTATGATTTTTTTTAAAAATCTAATTTTTACTCCCCGGCAACGGCGCCAAAAACTTGACAACGACTTTATATATGCTTAAAAATACAAGAATTTGATACTGCTGTTAGAAGATTTAAATCCCCGGCAACGACGCCAAAAACTTGACATCGGTTATAGATTTGATAAAGATGTGTATAATATATTCATTAATTGCAAAGTCACACTTATCAACACAAGTATACGTATCGCTCAAGTAATATAGGGCTCTAATGGAGTTCTGGATATATATCCCACAGGGAGTAATATTAGAGGCTACAAACTAAGATTTAACAAATCAATACTTAATCACAACAATATAGTTCAAATTGCATATTTGTCACTAAAGGCAATTGAAATAAAAATATAATTTTAATAAAATCTTAATTAACTAATTCTACTAATAAAGTTTCTAACATGAAGTTCAATATATAAGAAAGCATCCTTCTCCTTATCAAGAAATATAAGTGAATGGATAAATTGAATCAGTTCAAATTCTCTTGTGCCAAATAGGAGCATACCTATTCTTTAACTTTTGTACGAGGCATAAAGAACATTGACTAATTTTATGTTTGGTTACTAAATATGCGCCTAGGCTGGGAGGATACTGGCTCTCACTTTGGAGCTCCCATGTTCCCCTCGCCTGAGGGCTAACATCTACACTTCAGTACCCAAACAATAGGACCGAATTGAGGATTTTAGTCTGTCACTCTAAATTCTCCAATTCTACGCCCGATAATTTTTATTTCCCTATTTATTTGCACCGAACTTTCAAGGATTTTGACCTCCTTAAATCTTGGACATAATCTTCACTTTAGTTGTAAAACTAAACATATTTTAACAAATCAATTAGCCCAATTGAAAGTAAATTAAGATTGAAGTGAAAAGATCATCACAACTTATTTAACATTCCCATGTCACAACCAATTCAAATCACCATTTCACAAAATCTCAAGACAAGGAGAAAGATAGAGAAAACTACTCATAACTCATGGAGAAGATACGACAAAACTTAGATTTCATATATAAAAGCAAAGTCATACAAACTACAATAAGTGGAAGATACGACAAAACTTAGAATTTAAATATAAAAGCAAATTCATACAAACTTCAATTAGTAAATACAACTTATCTCTAATTCCTCCCCAAGCAAACTCCTCGAAATTCCTCTAAATCTCTTCCTTTCTTTACAACACACAAAATTCTCTTTCGAAGCAATAAGGGGGAAGAAAACTTTTACTTTCCTTCCACTCTTACAATCTCTCGAAGAATTCCTCACAATACTAACCACTCTCTACACTCTAATGGGCACCACAAACAACAAAGACTTTACAGACACCATATTGACCTCATTTTTGGTTGAGGTTTAGTTTTTCCTCTGTAGTAGCCTAAGGTCTAACCATAGGCTTTTCCTATTGACTATTCTTAGAAAGCTAAATATGGAACCCTCAACACTAGAAATTCCAAACTCTTCTCCACTCAGCTTGAAGTTCCACATGTTGCTCTCAACCTCTAGCAATTCGTAGGTGGGGTCACTGTGGGGGAAACTCAAGATGAGTCACCCATAGGAATGCTGGACCTTAGGGTTGACCTTGGGTGTTGGTCTAGAGCTAAGGCACTCACTACACTTATCTCACCCTTAGGATTGCTGCACCTTAGGGTTGACCTTGGGTGTTGGTCTGGAGCTAAGGCACTCACTACACTCATCTACACTATCCTTAGGGTTGACCTTGGGTGTTGGTCTGGAGCTAAGGCACTCACTACACTTATCTGCACTCTGCTGGATCTTAGGGTTGACCTTGGGTGTTGGTCTGGAGCTAAGGCACTCACTACACTAATCTGCACCCAAGTCCCTCAGTACCCTAAACTCAAATTTCTAGCCTAGTTACCTTGATCTTTTGGGATACTCATGTAGATGGTCTCCTAAACCTACCAGCCCTAGGGTTATGGTTTGGCTAAGACCCCTATGTAGAGGACCCAAAATGGGGTTTCCATTGGTCCATGGATTATTGGTGATGGCTAGTACCTCAACTCTACCAAAATACCCATTTTGGCCTTTTACCCCAAAAACACCCCCAAATTACCAAAATACCCCTCTTGGACCCAAAATTCCAAAAATTCTAAAAATCACTAGAAAATCCCAATAAATCCTAAATATTTCCAATTTCATTTCTCTTAACTACCACATGACCCCATTTTGCCAATTTGACCATCTTCAACCAAAACCCCCAAATTGCTCGTTAAAGACTCCAATTTCCCCAAATCCAACTCAAATGCCCATCAACTTGATCTCAATTAACCCCAATTCCAATACTAAACTAAAATTCACCTTTAATATGACTAAATTAAACCAAATCAAAGCTCAATTGGTCCATTATTTGAGCCCAATTTTGATTTGAGTCAAAATTCCAATTTTGACCATATGACCTAATCTCACCAAATTGAACCCATAGTCTAGTCAATTGGCCTAAATTAATGCTGAAAAATATTTATAACATTCCTATACATCAAAATAAACCATCAATTGACCTTGGTGAAGTCTTAAATCCATTTTATTTTGGCCTAAATCCAAAATTCCCAAATTTAGCCCCAAATTGGCTAAAATCCCCAAATTTCACCCAATTAATCTCCTTAACTTCCAAATTGGCATCCAATTCATGTTGAAAACTATTCATGAGGTCCCTATTGACCATTTAAAACAATCAATTTAGACTTAGCCCAAGGCTAACCCAAGCTAGACCCAAGTCTAGCCCAACATGATTGACCATTAAAAATAATCAATTTGGACTTAGCCCAAGGCTAACCCAAGCTAGACCCAAGCCTAGCTCAACATGAAAACTCTTCATGAGGTCCCTATTGACAATTTACAATAATCAATTTGGACTTAGCCCAAGGCTAACCCAAGCTAGACCCAAGCCTAGCTCAACATGACCAAATTCATTAAACTTCAAAATTCCCTGAAATTGACTCCCCAATTGGACTCAAAACCACTTCCATCCTTTACCAAAGTTGTTCCTTATGATCATATACACCAAATGCAACAACTAATTGGGCCAATTGACATGGCTAGCCTAACCCAAACCCAGGTTTTGGTCATTTGCACCCACTTGGACCCATGCACTAAATGTGACCTAACCACCCGAAGGCCACCAAATTAACTCCACCACAGCCATTAGTTGGACTTAGTGACCAGTAAAAACACCATGAATCACCTAAATCAAGCCCCATGGACCAAAGGTCCCCCAAATTAAGGGATCTTATTTCCAAAAATGCACATGCTTAAGATATCTTTGCCAAATCAAAGCACATTTGCATTAAATTGCTGTGATGGATTCCTCTAGGTTCCCTGAGCTCCTAGCCACCTCCCCCTGGTCATGGGAGGTGTGCTAAAATTTTTTTATAGAGGTCTCTCCAAAATTCATACAAAGCTTCCCTAAGATCCCCTCAGTGCATTCCAACCATTTTCCCTCACCCATTCTCATTGCTTGAGCTCAATTTTGAGCTTGAAACCCTGCCGCAAACCAGGACAGAGCCCAATACACCTCCACACTCCACCAAAATTCAATTACTTGTGCCCACACCTTCATAAGAGTGAAAGAAGCCAAAGCCCCATCAAATCCCTCTTCCACAGAGCCTCTACCATAGCTCTTAGACCAACAACTGAAATTGAGCTTGGTCGAATTCATACCTAGGCCTTACACCAAGACCAGGGACTCAATCCCCTAGCCTTCTTGGAGCCCAACGAACGTGCCAAGCACCTCTGATTGAAGCATCCCTTCTCAGAGCAAAGGTATAAAACTTCTCCTTCTCTCGAGTTTATTTTGATTCTCCATTTATTTAAGCTTGATTTCATGGCATCTTAACCATATGGACGTGTTTGTCTCACTTAGATGAGTCCATAGGATCAAACCCGAAGTGATTTGGTTGAGTCTAGGCTGAGAACTTAAGGTTTTAGTGTCGATGGTCACAAAATCAATCTATCGGGGATGATGACGGGGAATTGTTTGATCAAGCGTGTATCAAATGGACGGGGGAGATCGAGCAGGACAGCGCTTCGGGACATAAACCGCGTGCCGAGTTAGCAGCTACGTGGACGGCGGTGTCCAACCAGAGCACGCCACGCATGCCTTCGGAGCTGCCTAGGATCTAGTCAACACGCGCTGTTTTAATAGATAAAAAGGGCTTTTCCTATTTATTTAAATACCCTTAACTTAAAAAATTCATAACTTTGTGTAGAAAAATCACAAAAATAAAATAAAAATACCCACTTGCTCAGAAAATACATAACTTTGTGTAGAAAAATCACAAAAATAAAATAAAAATACCCTCTTGCTCAGCTTCTATTTATTTAAATACCCCCAAACTTATAAAATCCATAAATTTGTGTAGAAAAATCACAAAAATAAAATAAAAATACCCTCTTGCTCAGTGAACAAAGGAGAATAATGTGAAAAAAATTTCAAGTCCATTTGGTGCATATTCTATTTTAAATTAATTAAACAATGTTTAGGATCATTTGATTCTCCATGCATAATGACACATCATCTTGACTTGAAATTTTGGCTTGTTGTAGCCTCTGTCTGGGGAAGTATTCTCTGATTTTTCCATGGTTAGAGGAGCCTCCTATACAGAGACCCATATTTTTCAAGTTATTTCACATTATTTATTTAAAATAATCATGGAAATTAGCATATTGATATTAAATCCTAAAAAAATTTTGAAGGTCTACCATGACCAGAGAAACCTTTGAAAATAATTTCATGGGTCAAGTCAATTAAAACGCAAGGTCCACCATAACTAGAGAAACCTTTGGAAATAATTTCATAGGTCATGACATTTAAAATGTCCTTAAATTTTACAAACACTAAATCACTAAGATAATTAGTTTTGGAAAATATAAACATTTAAATGACTTGGTTTTTGATCTCCACTGTGATTTATGATCCAGAGAACTCATCATATTTCAAAATATTTTAAGTTCATTTTACACTTTTAACACTTAAATGATTTTTAAAGATAAATACCACTTTTAACACTTAAATGATTTTTAAAAATCAAAATATAACTCAAAAAATTATGAAATTTAGTTTTTTGAGTTCTCTGTGATCAGAGGTATTTTCTAAAAATAAAATGATATTTATAATAAAAACTTGATTTTTAGCCTATTCTAAATATTTAAATAATTAAAAACCCATGAAAATCACAAAAATAATAGAACTCATGGAAATGTTCTAAATTATTTCCAAATCACTTAGGAACAATTAGAATATTTATCCTGATTTTCTAAATAAAGATATTGAATTTTAAAGCTTAAGAATAATTTTTAAAAGTCTAAAAATGAGTTTTCACTAAAGTAATTCCAATAAATCAAAGAAAAAACAAAAAAAAAATATAAAATTTGCTCCTCTGAGTTTTCTGACTTTAGGGAGATTTTTCAAAAATACAAAACTTAATTTTCACCACCTAAAATATTTTATTTTTATTAAATAACCCAGAAATTGAAATAATTCTAATAAATCACAGAAAATTCAAAAAATCATGAAATTTGATCCAAAGGCTTCTTTGGTCTAGGTCTACCTCTAGTAAAAATTTCAAAGGATTATAATTTACCTTGGTCAAGTTAGGAATTTTCTTTGAAAAATCCTATCTTAACATGAAAATAATTACATAAATTAAATTAAATTTTGAAAAAATAACATTTTCTCCTCTGATGTCTCAATTGATGCATAAATAAGGTAGGATAAAAATTTTAAAGTCATTTTAATTTAATTTTACAAATTATGAGGTGTTACAGCCTTAGGGGCAAATGTGTAATTTTGGAAATTTTTCCTTAATTAACATTTAGGCTTAATTCAGGAGGAAAAGAGGGTAACCTCTATCACAAGGGGTTAAATGGTAGAAACCAATTTCACTTTCCTCATTAAGAAGATAAGTTAATAAATTTCTAAATTATTAAGATTCGAAAGTTTATTAAAATTAAATGATCCTGGACTTAGGGGTATAAATTTTGAAGTCAATAATTAATCAATCTAATACCCTCTTGATTTTCAAATGAAATCCAAATCATGAATCATGAACACTTAAAGCTTAACCCTTTTCTAAATTAATTAAGACACTCACCTAGGCCTTAAGGGCTTAGTGATGACTTAGGCTAAATTAAAAATTTGGTTAAACAAAGATTAGATAAATAAACATGATTAAATCAAACATCTTTGAAACACCACTAAGCCCAATTAGGATTAAAATTTGGATAAGTTTTCAAATTACACTAACTCCCCTTCAAGGGTCTTCACCCACATAATTCTCAAATTAAATGATAAATGATAATTACCCTATTCTTAAGGATAATTGAGACATCAATGTTCACTGAGCATTAGAAGTATTTACAGGATGAACTATTAAGCAACATAATAAGTTTAAATGGACTAGAGACTTTCCACCAGTTGGTGAGAGGGTGGCATGGACCTGCTTCCCCCTCCTAACTTGTTGGATACCTCAGAGGCCTACTAAACTTAATATTCTTCGCTCAATGAAATCATCCTTAATTAAACTTTTAAGGACTCACCAAGATATGACGTAAGGGTTAGGAAAATTACCAAAATTTTACCTTTCCTGCTCTTTATAAACTGCCTTAACATGCATTTTAAGTGGGAAAATTGCCAAAATTTTACCTTTCCTGCTCTTCATCAACTGCCTTAACATGCATTTTAAGTTTCAGGTGGGAAAACCACCAAAACTTTACTTTTCCTGCTCTTCATAAATGCCCTCACATGTTTTTTTAAGTCCACCAAAACTTTACTTTTACTGCTCTTCATAAATGCCCTCACATGCATTTTTAAGTTTCAGGTGGTGGAATGAGAAGACTCACCATGTACGCTTTTACAGTTTATAGTACCGTCTTTCTTCTCCCTTTTCCTTACATGTTTCATTCTTGCATTTACCTACATAAACTTGCATGTTAACCATAACCATAACCAAAACCAAAACAAAAATCAACCAAGATAAAATTCACCGCCACAACATTAAAAATATAAAACAATTCAAAATTTAATCACAAACATCACACAAAACTACAACTTCAACTATTCGAAATATAAAACAACTTAAAATTTAATCACAAACATCACACAAAACCACAACTTCAACTAAATTTAAATATAAAACAGCTCAAAATTTAATCACAAACATCACACAAAACTACAATTGCAACTAAATTAAGACGTCTCTATCTGATGATCGAGAATCCCTCAGAGGAGGTAACCTACGGTTGCTAACGAGGCTTCCCACAGTCTTGATGATCGGGAATCCCTCGGAGGAGGTAACCTACGGTTGCTAACGAGGCTTCCAATGGTTTAAATGAAATCAAAATTTAATCACAAACATCACATAAAACTACAACTTCAACTAAATTAAGATGTCTCTATCGATGCGATCAGGAATCCCTCGGAGGAGGTAACCTACGGTTGCTAACGAGGCTTCCCATGGTTTAAATGAAATTATGGAACTCATTAAGGTGAGTTTAGTAAGTTCATTTGGACTAAGTGAATCTAATAGAAAATAGTAGTGCCGGAACGAGGGAACCGTAGGATCCTAACCGGTGTCGCTCTAATCAACTTTAATATGCCATCATAAAATTTAAAGAACTTTAACCATAGGGCCACCTGATTTGCCATTATAACTTCACACACTAGATAACTCAAACTCATCACGACAAGGAGCTTGGAGTTAGCATGGTGGGCAGCACGACCATCTTCAACAATAAAACCTGTCTTCCCCAGCTAAACCAATCTTCCTTCCTTAGACTTAAACAACAAAGCCAGACGACTTCGAGGTTGCTTGCTTATGCAACGTTAATCCTCACCTTATCTTTAGGCCTTTGTGTAGCCCTGCTATATAATATAAGCCCTAACTCGTCATAGGATTCCGAGGTTGCCGTTTGTCACGACCTAAATCCTCACATCTTCCATGCTATTTGTGTGATCATTTCACACGAATGTAAGCCCTAACTAATAAAATTGGCAGGGTTAAATATTTCTCCTCAAAACTGGAGCCAAACATTATGATAGCTTGGGAANGTTAAATATTTCTCCTCAAAACTGGAGCCAAACATTATGATAGCTTGGGAAGTCACCGAGGTTCTCCTCTGGATCCATGACATCCCCTAGTCCTTCTTCCAGACTCTACAACAAAATGTTCCAAATTTGAACCAATCCCCTTTCACACCTCTACGTCCGATTTCTAATAAAATGTTCCAAATTTGAACCAATCCGCTTGCACACCTCTATGTCCGATTTCGTTGAAGAGTCTGGGGTTCTCCTCTGGATCCATGACATCCCCTAGTTCTTCCTCCTTTGGATTCTACAATAAAAATTCCAAATTTGAACCAATCCCCTTTCACACCTCTATGTCCGATTTCATTGAAGAGTCCTATCCTTTGAGTTCTCCTCTGGATCCATGACATCCCCTAGTTCTTCCTCCTTTGGATTCTACAATAAAATGTTTTGGATCCATGACATCCCCTAGTTCTTCTTCCTTTGGATTCTATAATAAAATGTTCCAAATTTGGGTTCTCCTCTGGATCCATGACATCCCTTAGTTCTTCCTCCTTTGGATTCTACAATAAAATGTTCCAAATTTGCTAGATCCATGACATCCCCTAGTTCTTCTTTCTTTGGATTCTACAATAAAATGTTCCAAATTTGAGCTAATCCCCTTTCACACCTCTACGTTCGATTTTGTTAAAGAGTCCTACTCTTTGAAATTCATTGAAGATAATCTTTCTTGATTTTTATCGAGAGTCTTCTTACGTGACTTTGGTCATTTAAGATGTATTTAACTATAGGGGCTTGCTCTTATAGGAAGCATGTATGATCCCAGCTTAATATAAATCCTATTTAATCCTTTATATTAAATAGGGGAACTTGTTGGCAAATA
>JXCR01130785.1:0-39979 GCA_002079205.1 Phalaenopsis hybrid cultivar
AAGCCCCATCAAATCCCCCTTCCACAAAGCCTCTACCATAGCTCTAGACCAACACCCAAATTTGAGCTTGGTCAAATTCACATCTAGGGCTTATACCAGGACCAGAGACTCAATCCCTAGCCTCCTTGGACCTCAACAAACATGTCAAGACCCTCTGAATGAAGCTTCACTTCTCAGAGCAAAGGTATAAAACCTCACCTCCTTCCGAGCCTATTTCAATTCTCTATTTGCTTAGAGTTAACTTGATTGTTTGATTACCGTATGGATGTGTTCGTCTCACTTAGACGAGTCCATAGGATCAAACCCAAGGTGATTTGGTTGTGTCTAGGCTGAGATCTTAGAGTTTTAGTGTGGATGGTCACAAGATCATTCTATCGGGGACAATGACGGGGAGCTGTTTGATCAAGCGTGTACCAAATGGATGGAAGAGATCAAGCTGGACAACGCTTCGAAAAATAAACAGCGGACTGAGTCAGCGCTGACGTGGATGGTGACGTCAAATGGGAGAGCGTCACATGGAGCTTCGGAGCCGTCGTAGGTTGAGGTGGCGCCGCGCGTTTAAATAGATAAATAGGGGTTTAATTAATTCAGAAAATGACCCTTAACTTCAAAAATTCATAACTTTGTATAAAACAAACATAAAAATAAAATAAAAATACCCACTTGCTCAGTGAATAGAGGAGAACAATGTGAAATAAATTTCAAGTACATTTGATGCTTATTTTATTATTAATTAATTAAACACTGTTTTGAATTATTTGATTCTCCATGCATATTTACACATCACCTTGGCTTGAAATTTTGGCATGTTGTAGCCTCTATCAATGGAAACATCTTCTTACTTTTCTAAAGTTAGAGGAGGTTCCTAGACAGAGATCCATATTTTTCAAGTTTTTACACATTATTTCCTTAAAATAATCATGGAAATTAGCATGTTGATTAGAAAATTTCAAGAAAATTTTGGAAGGTCCACTATGACTAGAGTAGCTTTTAGAAATAATTTCATTAGTCAAGTCATTTAAAATGTACTTAATTTTCACAAACCCTAAATCATTAAGATAATTAATTTTGGAAAATATAAACATTTAAATGACTTGATTTTTGATCTCCACTATGGTTTATAATTGAGAAAACTCACTATAAACATTTCAAAATATTTTGAGTATATTTGATAACTTAAATTGATTTTTAAAGATAAACATCATTTTTGGAACTTAAATGATTTTTAAAAATCAAAATGTAACTCAAAATTTCACCAAAACTTATTTTTTGAGTTCTCTGTGATCAGGGGTATTTTCTAAAAATAAAATGATATTTAAAATAAAAACTTGATTTTTACCCTATTTTTAATATTTAAATAATTAAAAATCCCTAAAAATCACAAAAGTAATAAAACTCATGGAAATGTTACAAATTTCTTCCTAAGCAATTAGGAATAATTAGAATATTTTTCCTGATTTTGTAAATAAAGGTATTGAATTTTAAAGCTTAAAAATGATTTTTAAAGGCTAAAAATGAGTTTTCATTAAAATAACTCCAATAAATCAAATAAAATTTAGAAAAATATAAAATTTTCTTCTCTAAGTCCTCTGATCTCAAGGAGACTTTTCAAAAATACAAAACTTAATTTTCCCTATTTAAAATATTTTAGATTTAATAAATACTCCAAAAATCTAAATAATTATTAAAACTCAAATAAAATTCAAAAAATCATGAAATTTGGTCCAAAGACTTCCCTAGTCTATGGCTATCTCCATTAAAAATTTCAATGGATTAGAAGTTACCTTAGTCAAGTTAGGAATTTTCTTTGAAAAATCCTATTTTTGCATGAAAATAATTATATAAATTAAATTTATTTTGAAAAATCCCACTTTCTCCTTTGATGTCTTAATTGACCCATGAATGAGTTAGGATAAAAATTTCAAAGTCATTTGAAGTGAATTTGACAAATTATGAAGTGATAGAGCCTTAGGGGCAAATGTGTAATTTTGGTAAATTAGCCTTAATTAACCTTTAGGCTTAATTTAAGGAGGNTTATATGAAGCATCAAAATCATCAACCAAGCATCAAATTGAAAACCGCCAAACATTAAAAAGAGAGAAATCAGGGGAGACGAAACCAACAACCAAACCAAGAATCATTGCACAATAGCAATTAGTGAATCATGAAACCACCTATTAGATAAGGCAAAGATTACTAGAATAGAGGGACGAGGTAGAAGAGGGACAACTGCATAGAACACGTAATGCACATAACCATGAAACCAAGTCGAATAAGAGAATGGGCATGTAAAGAGAGAATAGAAGGCTCACTGCAATACCCACCAACCAAAGAATGGGAACCACTGCATAGAGGTCAAAGTGCGCAGAGCCACCAAATCGAGCAGAAGAAAAGAGAGGAGAGGGAGAAGTATGTAAGGGTCACCGAAATAACCACCCACAACCAAAAAAAGGCAACTGGAAATAACACTTAGCTACCAGAGTCACAGATCTAAGGAGATCGAGAGAGGAGAAATTAGGGCAATAGTCACATCGAGGGAGCCGCAGAGGAACAAGAGGTCAGTCGTGGAAGAAGCACAAAAAGGGTAGTTGTGTAAAATATAATTGAAGGAACGTCGCCCACGTGGTCGAACCTACGAACTACATTTCAATTGGATTTATCAAAATGCCCCCCACAACCGCAGAATCCAAACAACCCAAACCGTAGTCCTACACTGCACCGCAGTAAAACTGCCACCCCAAACAACCTGTAAGCTGCTTTGATTCAATATAAAATTAAGACCTGTTGTCTGTGATGGAAATATAAATAATACAACAACAAATGATATGCAATATTAAATAATGTTAAATTAACCGTGCATAATTCTAAAAAAAAATTAATTTATCATTAAAGGAGAAAAAAAATAACTTGTCATGTCAAGAAATAAAAAATATATATAAATAAAACAATATATAGTTTTTTAAAAATTGTTTTAAACTCCTAAGCTCTATAGAATATCTGGATTCGTCTTTCACACATATGAAACAAAAACATGTTCTTTAAAGATACACTTGATATATCAACATTATTGGGCTGATAATCAGATAAAGCAAAATTTTCTTACACAATTGGATGAAACTTCAACCAACGTAAACGCTTGAATTCATGCTAAATTTTGGGCACAATGAAAAAAAGGGCATTTACATACAGACCACATAATTCTCATGTAATTACATATCTAACGCCTAAATTTATGTGCTAACATGCTTGATACTCAATTTCATTTTATATCAAAAATATTATTATGACTAACATAGTAAAAGTAAAATATACCTTTTCATGTATATGCTTATGAAAACAAAATGTTATAAATATAAACATTAAAGTTTAAGTGATATGTAAATAAATAGAAATTTTTTGGTAGGTATGGATACTTACCATGAAAAAAAGGAGACACTATATAGTCGAAATTGTTACAAAAGTCATGCAATAAAATTCGGCATAGCATGACAAGTCTGAGTGGAGGAAGAGTATGTTGGTTCCAATGTTTAAGAATAAATGGGATGAAAAAGGGTGTTCAAATTATTGAAGAATTAAATTAATGTTTCACGCACTAAAATTATAGGAGAGAATAATTAAACATGGGTTAAGACATGATTCAAAAATTTCTCATAATAAGTTCAGATTCATGTCGGGCAAGTCTACTATGGAAGTTATGCAATTATTGAATGGTTTTATGGAAAAGTACAGAGAGAGCAAGGAGGATCTACATATATTGTTTTTTTATTTGGAAAAGGATTATGATAAGCTTCTAATAGAAATTCTTTGAAGAGTTGTTGAAAAGAAAGGAGTTGATATGACTTATATTTAAGTCATTAATAATATTTATAATAAAGCTGACAACGCTTTGAATAGAAGGAGGATTGACCAAGTATTGTCCTATTTCAATTGGATTACATCAAAGATTTTCTTTAAGCCCGTGTCTTTTTTGCTTTCGTTTTTTATGTTCTTACTGGAAATTTACAGAAAAATATGCCTTGTTGTATGCTTTTCACTGATGATTTCTTCTTATAGATAAGGTTAGAGAAAGAGGAAGGGAAAATTTGAATTCTGGAGGTATACTTTAGAGTTTAAAGGCCTTTATTTGAGTAGATCTAAAACTGAATAAAAAAAATGTAATTTTAGTACTAGTATATCTAGTGACAGAGTTGTAACAATGGGTGATCAAGTCAAAGGAGTGAACATTTTAGATAGCTCGAGTCTCTTGTTCAAAGTGATGGTGATATTGATGGAGATGTTATTAGTAGAATTTATGTTAGATGGTTGAAGTGGAATGATTTGACAGGTCTATTGTGTGATAGAAATGTATCGCTTAGATTTAAAGGAAAATTTTATACGATGATGGTGAGACCTGCAATTCTTTATGTCACATAATGTTAGCATATAAAAGAGAAGCATAAAACTAAGTTAAGTGTTGTTGATATGAGAATGTTTAGGTAGATGAGTGGTTTTACACTTAGAGATATAATGTGAAATAAATATATCCATCAAAGGGTTAGCATAATTCCAGTGGTAGACAAGATTATACAGAGTCATGTTAGATGGTTTGGTCACATTTAATGTCAACCACTTGATGTACGAATAGGAGAGTAGATGTTATAGATTTGACTTATGTTAAGAAAGTTAAAGCTATACCTAAAAGGACCTGGGCATGTTGTCTAACAATATGATCTTAATTAATCAAAATTAAATGAAAATATTTTATTGTAAAAAATAGCTTAATGTAGTCAACCACAATTAATGGGATAAAGACTTGTTATTGTTGTTGTTATTTTATAGCATGACAAATTTATAAGACTAAAAAATTATATTTGAGTGGATAAGTTTAATGGAATAACACCCTCATATACATAATAAAGAGACAAAGGTAGGAAGAAACTTCTTTCCTGGGAAGTAGAGACTTCGTTTAGTCTTTGACCGGTGATGTCTAAAGCTTACTGCCGCCTAACAAGCCCCTAAAAATGCTCTCGCTAGGACTGGTGTGTTAACAACCGTTGATTGCCCTACCTTGCTCTATATTGATACCTTTTTTGAAAAGAGATTTATATTTCTTAATGTCATTATGACCTCCATAAGAATTTGTTAGATGAACCACACATAGAACAATCTTCCAAATTGAGCAACATATTCTTGTTAAAGTGGTAGGAGAATCTTAAGGCCTAAATTTAAGATGGTAAACTTTCCTACAATTATTTTTATAAGTCAACTATCAAGGCTTTGATTCACCACATCAATACACTCATGGCATTGAGGTATATAATGTGATATACCTATATGATTAGTCATTTTTAAAAAACATTTTTTTCTAGCCCATCTCAGTCTAACAATCAACCATCTCTTGAATCTCCTTAATTTGACTTGGTTAGCAATCCAATACAATGACAACATCATCTGAGCATCATTTTATCACACAAAAATGGGATTTGTCCAATTTTTATTCAAAACCATAAAAATTATATTAAATAAAGATCAAAATACTATTCTGTAAAAAGTACATAGTAAATAATTTTATTTACTTGGGAAAGTTTTCTACTTTCAAATTTTTTTCTTAGATCTTCTAAGAATTTTTAAAATTATGTACAATGTATCAAATTATGCCATAATCTTTAATTTTGATATATCACCTATGAAAACTATGATGTTTTTATCTCCCTCGAAATATAATTACCCAAGTAATTAAAACTCGCAAGTATGTAATTTGAATAAATGGTTTTATTAAGAGAGCTAAATAAATATTCATTTATTTATTTATCTTTGAATGAGTTTTTATTAGCCTTGGGTTGCATTTTATGAGTTTAATATGTATGCTTACATTTAAATGAAATCCAAATGTGATTTCATAATATTTATGCAACCTGAAGGTGTCGGCCGTTAATTTTATTCTTGGAGGAAAATTTGATTTAATATATATATATATATATATATATAGATATATATATATGATTTGGAAAAATAATATTTAAATTTTGAAAAGTAATTTTTTAAATTTGGGAAAATATGAGACTAAACTGATCTCATATATTTAATATTTTAAATGATCGAGTGCAACACCACAAGTGATGCATCTATCCCGAAGAACAAACACATTGTTTGATAATGAGACTCGATTAAATAAACTACATATATTATAACACGTGTTTGGTCTGCGAAACCATTTTTTTATAAGCTGAAAAGTTTTCCTATCTAATATTGAAGATCAGATAGAGTATATTAAACTAGGTTCAAAAGTTCCCTATAGAGGCAAGACCCTATAGTTAATTATATCTTAAGTGATAGATGTTGCTTAAGAATACTCTCGATTCAGACTAGTGGTTTTGTTCTCAAGAATTCCAAATTTTGGATTTCAGGGGAAGACATTAGAAGTTCAAAAGAGATTAGATCAATTAGAAATAATTTTCTTTAGGAATCCAAGTGAATGATAGGTAGGAGATGTCATTGATCCAGGAAAAATCCTGGTGACTTCCCAATCCATCCTATTGTTTGGCTTCAATTTAAAAATGTTATTACTTAATTATTCATCCTGCCAATTTTATTATTTTAGAGCTTATATTTGCATGACACGGTCACACAAATAGTCTGAAAGATTTGAGGTTTATGTCGTAATGAATTACAACCTCGGAGCCTAAAATGAGTTTTGGCTTAGATTGCACAACTTGATTATACAAAAGCCTAAAGTTGAGTTGAGGATTTATGTCATACTAGACAGGTTACCTCGAAATTTTATGGCTTATTTTTTAATTCTAAATAAAGGTATGTTTTTCTAGATCTGGTTGCTCTCCTAAAGTTGTTCTTCTGTTCATCCCCGTCTTGTTGTCTACTGTATTAGCTCCAAACTCTCCCTTGAAGTGACAACTCCAGGTCTTCGGGGTTTAAGGTTTTACAGTTTTCATGTCAAGTTTGTTGTTGTTCAAGTGTCATGGGGTGATTAAAATTGATTAGAGTGACACCATCTCACGATTCCCTTGTTCTGGTACCACTATTTTCTTTTAAATTTACTTGTTCTAAAAGATTTGTTAAGCTCATCTAAACCGGGGAGGTCTCGTTAACCACCGTGGGTTACCTCATCCGATGGACTCCTGTAAATTCAAAAGAGCGTATTATGTTTGTTTGTTATTTTTAAAAAAGGGTTGTTTGAGTTTAATTTTTGAAAAAGGGTTGTCTTAATTTTGAAAATTTTTGCTTTAGCTTTTGAAAAGTATTTTCAACCAAGCATGCATAATACACTAAAGGGATAGTAAATTGTAGAAATAAAATAACAATAAACAAACTATAAATGCGTACTTGTCATCTTCTCGTTGCTCCCACTGAAATGTTAGCATCCATGATCTTGTATATATTGCAAAGTAAAAGTAAGAGTAACTACTAAGTGGTAGTGAACCCTTAGTGGTTTAAATTCAAAAGAAACCACAATTTATAACTTGGTGGGTCCTTAAGGGGTTTAAGGATGATTTTCTTGAACAAAGCATAGTGAGTTCAGTTATTCTTCAAAATGCCCAAAATATTATAAAAGTGTTTGATCATTTAGACTATCTTGAGTTCGTTTGAACTTATTATGTTGTTGAATAGATCATCCCGAGGTTTATTAGGTTTGACCTGCACCCAGTTCACTATCTCAATTAACCCATGAGAAAGGAGAAAAACAAGCTTGAGCTTGTAGTGTTTGAGAAAGATTAGTTATGATTCCATTTCCAACTAATACACAAGCATATTTAGATTGAACTTAGCTCACTACAAAGCTCAAAAGACACCGGGGGTAGATGTGTAATTTTGAAGAAAGAGGTCAAATTAATAATATTTAATTAAAAGATTAACCAATGACTCATCCATTAGTTTGGGGATTCTAGATTGGTGTGTTATTGACTTCCAGACTTAAGTCCCAAACATTCAAATCATTCAAATCAATTTCATCTTCCAATGTCTAACAATTATGATAATTACATTTATACCCTTCTTCTTTTAAAAGTGGGGTTAATTGATTTTTGCCTCTTACTCTCTTGTCTCAATCACTTCAGACTGTTACTCAAGATCATAATTGTTCCCTTTAAGCTTTTAACTCATCCTAAATTTTTTAATTAGGGTGAAAGGGTACTTACAATTTTGCCCCTAATGCTCCTATCTTCATAAAATCTTTAAATCAATTCACATGGGCTTGAAATTTGTTGACTATCTTCCATGAGCTAATTGAGATAACAGAGAAGGAATCATATTTTTCAAATCTTTATTTTAATTTATAAAATTATTTTAATCCTTAAATAGGAATTTTTAAAGTTAATTCATTTGATCAATCAAAGTAAAATTTCTATCTTTAAAAAAAATATTGGAGATTTACCTAGATCAGAGGAATACACACAACAAATTTCATGAATTTTTTAATTATATTTTAATGATTAAACTATTTTTTTTAGGGTTATATAATTAACAAAATAGATTTTATTTTGAAAAATAAACTTTATATTTTTCATTGACCTCTCTGAACTCAATGAACTCGAATAAATTTATTTCATATTTTTCTGATAATTATTCTATTTTTTATAATTATTCTAGTGAAACTTTAGGAAAATACATTTTTAGGCATTTAAAAATACATTTTTTTATTTATAAAATCAGGAAAAAATATTATAATTGATCCCAAGTGGCCAAAAAATAATTAGGGATATTTTTGTGTATTTTTGTAATTTTGTAATTTTTTGAATTTTTAATTATTTTATAATTTAAAAAATGAATTGTCCATTTTAAAGTCAATTTTATCTTTTTTGGGTGCCCCTGATCACAAGGAACTCTCAAAATCATATTTCAAAAATTTTTTGACTTATATTTTAATCATTATAATTATTTTAATGCTAAAACTTCATTTTCCTTGAAAAATAAACTTTAGTGGTTAAATTAGTTCAAAATGTTTTCAAAATTTTATAGAGGGTTAATATGTACAATACTTTCAATAAGGATTAATTTTTATAATTTTTTTGAAGTATATTTTTTATTTTTAATTTTTATGGGTTTTAATGACTTAAAATAGATATTACAAAAACTTCTACATTTAGATTTTATTTTTCCTATATTTCTGTGACCACATAAACCTATCAAAACAAGTTTCATAATTTTTTACTTTTATTTCAATTTATATAATTATCTTAAGCAAATATGTAACTTAATTTGGAAATTGGGGTTTATCATGCCAGAGTTGTTCTCTACCTTTAAGAAAATCAAAGAATACTCCTATACACAGAGAAAATAATAAAAATTTCACACCATTCTGATTGATATTTAATTTTTAATGATTTAAACAAGATTTAGAGTATTTAATTAATTTAAAAGTAGATATAAGTCAAATAATTTCTATTTTTTATCTATGTGATTCTCATTTATTCACTGAACACAGGGGTATTTTGATTTTATTTTTATGATTTTTCTACGCCAAGTTACAAATTTTCTAAGTTTTTAGAATTATTTAAATCATTAAATAGCAAATTTACTACTTATCTAAGTCAACACTAACTGGATCATCGTATCCGTCAAAGACCACACGTCGCATTTTGATTCGACACTGAAATCCGCATCAGCTGTCAAGTGTTTCGCCTTTACCCTTCATCTTCTCGTTCAATGGCATCTGATCCGTCCGTCCGATACATGTGGGATCGGACGACTCCTAGTCATCGTCCCCAAGTGGCCTAACTCGTAAACTGTTCATTTTAAAACCTAATTTCTCCCTAGATTCTCAACCAAATCATGTAGGTTTTGTTCCTAAAAACATATCTATACGGTTAATCAAGCATGAATTTAAAATTTTCTTTACAAAGGCCCAAACCGAGCTCAAAACCAAGGACAATGATCCATACCTTTGTCTAAGTGGTGTAGCCTCAATTAGAATGGCTCTACACATTCTTTGTGGTCGGGTGAACCTTCTTCAAGTGTCAACTCAAGCTGGGGTTGGTGCCATGTAAGACCTCCTTAATAGGGTGTCACAGCCTTGGTCAAAGTCTAGTGCAGAGAGTTCTAGGGATGGAGATTTAAGTGGGGAACTTCCTCTCTTGATATGGTGAAGTTCAATAGTCAATCAACTTATGAAATTAATTGAGTTCTAGGTATGACAGTGAAAAACCTTGGATTTCAGTTATGAAATTGAGGCTAATAAGTGGGAATTAGGGTAGGAAAATGATGGGGATTGATTTTTCTGGACTGCTAGAGGGTCTGGAGAAATTTTGGTAGGGGATTAACACTCTTTTTAAATTAGTTATGAGAGGTCCTCTAATTATAGAAAGTTATCTGATGACCAACAGGGCATGCCATGGTGGCAATGTAGTCGCTTAAATGGAGGGATGAAAGGCTCTGATGGCTAATTGGAGTAAGTCAGCTCAAGTGAGTTAAAATTTTAGGTTTTTTCCTCTCGGGCATGGATTTTTTTGACTGTTGAGGTGACCAAATGGACACGTTAAAGTCACCTCTGAGATAATGGAAGTAAGGGTAGGTAAGCTCCAAGGTGAAGAACCAAAGGAAAAATAGGGTTTAGGCTAAGTGAGCTAGTTTGGGTTCAAATCCTTGGTCAAGTTGTTAAGTCTGGTCCTAAAGTGGTTAGGGTGCTTGGGCTGACCTAAAGAAGGTTTGGGTGAGGTTAAATAGCTGGCTTGATCATGAGGCAAAGGTTTAAATGTATCATGAAGAGGGAAAGTTCAAATGAAGAAGGGAGAAGGAGTGGTCACATCCACTTGCAAATTTGGAAAATTTGACTTTATGAAGCCCATGGAAAGCTCCATGGGCATTCCATGCTATTTAAGAGCCCATGAAAAAGTTTCATGAAAAAGGAATATTGGATTTTGTGAACCTTAAATGGAAAAGGTCAGCATGCCTAATTTTGGATAAAGTTTCATGTATGCATGGCTAGATTTCATATGATACCATGGTTAGATGACTTAAATGCCATTGGATGATGGAGAAGGGATTTTTTTGTCATGTGGGCTAAAATTGTGCTTTTAAAATTGATCCATGGGCTTTTGAAAATTAGTTATGCAAATGGGCTTTTAATCATGCATGAAGGACTTTAAACTTTGGAATGGATCATGGGCTAATCAAATGAGCTTAGATTTGATTGAAATTGAATTTGAACTTTGAAATTGGTTAGTTTAGGGGTGAATTGGGTGAAAAAGTGTGGCTAATTTGATCAATTTGGTGCAAACTGGGGTTTTTGGGCCTTTAGATGCAAATTTGGGATTTTGGTCAAAATTGGTCAATTCTATCAAATTTGGCCTAATGGGTGGTTTGGATTGGTTTAAGGGAGGTTTGGAATTATTTGAGAGGTTTTCAAAATTTTTTGGGTTATGAAGGGTATTTTGGTAATTTTTTCAATTTTAGGGCTATTTTAGAAAATTTTGGGGAATTGGGCTATTTCAATCAATTTGAGTAGATATATCATGATTTTTCGAGAGAAATTAAGGACTTGGGCCACTTTTGGAAATTTTGGTTTATAGGGGCATTTTGGTAATATTTGTCAAAATTAGGTATTTTATGTGGGTTTAGGGTTTAGGGGTATTTAGTCATGGGTCTTAACCGCACTTAACCCCTTCGGGACCAAACCTAGCCATATTGTAACCCTTTCATGAACCTTCACATATTGATCCTAGCCATCTCAATTAGAGACCAGAGGCTTGGGACTATCTATGTGAGTTTATTAAAGAGTAAGGGAGGTTGGTTTAATAGGTGTGATTTATGGTTTTGAGAAAAGTGGGAAATTATGGTGTGCTTAAGTGTGTGGAAGACCAAGCCCTAATCACCCAGGGTTGTCGTAAGTCCAAGTAGTCTTATGGGCGCCATCCTTTGAATCCTCACATGTTGGTCTCAACCTTCCAAGTGTTGAAGGTTCATCATCATCCATGAGGTTTCAAAGAGAGTAAAGGAGTGGTTTAAATTTCTATTTAGGTGAGCTCCATCTCTAGTCTTCTAGGATAGTCAAAAGGAAAGTCCTATGGCTAGATCTTAAGCACTAAGAGGAAGAAAAGACCTCCCCAAAATTGAGGTCAACATAAGGTTGAACACAATCTTATATATGGTAGTAGTTAAAGTTTTCACTATGCTACCATGAAATTTGAATCCTTAGTTGCTCTTAGGAGGTCTTCTTTTATGGGTCCCTAAGCTTATTTCTTAGTCTTATAGCCTTGAAAGTTTCTCTAATCTAACATTATATACTTAGATACATCTCTTTCCACTCATTTATAAAGTTTAGAAACTCAACCAACAACAGTTAGACCCACTGAGTTAAGGTTGTTATCTCTTTTATTTAACATATTTCATTGATGATCAACATGACATTGTGCTTTTAATAGCATAAATTTGGATCACAATTTAGAAAAAAATATAGCATGTCAAATTATCTTTACCATCTTATCATTTTTTTGGAGACATTCATGTCCTAACCTTCATGATCACTACTTTATCAACTTCCTTATTTCAACAGCCTAATTTCTAACACCCTTAATAACATGCCTTGCATAAAGACACATAACCCCTAACCTATAATCATTATATTGCATCTTAATCCTTATTCTAGAAAGATATCTTATGAGAAGTATCACTAAATAAAAATTGATAAATCTTTAAAATCTCAGAAAAGGCAATAAACATGTCAAATATAAGGGGAGAAGAAAGAAAGAAATATGGAAGTGTTAATACATGAAAAATAAGGATAACAAATTTTAGCCTAGTTACGTTTTATGGATATCAAGCCTCTTCGAAGCATAAATGAAATTATATTTTTTTTTTCCTTTCTCTTTCATCTCTCTCTTTTACAGGAAGAGAGCTTAGTCAAAGGCACTCACTTTATAATCAATCTATTAGTTGGATAGCAATATCTCAATTATTTGTATAGTGGATATAGGTTTCTTGATTGAATCATAATAAAAACTATACAACTTACTATTTTTTCTCCTATTTTGAAGCTTACTCTCTGTTTTGTTTTTGAGTAGGTAGCTCATGTGATGTGATGTGTAGAAAAGAATACTTAATTTTCTTTATGTTTTGCATATGTTATTGAATGAAATTGTATTTTAAAGAAAGATTTTTTTTGTTTTTCTTGTAAGTACAATAGGTATTAGGAGTGGAGCAAAGTGGAGGTGACTTGGAGCTATGGAGGACACAGGAGACCAGCACCTTAGCACCAGATTTCTTGGGTGCCTAGGCACCAGTCCCAAGCTGGAAAACCAAGAGGTTGGAGCCAGTAAGTGCCAAGGCAACACTACCCCATCTCCTCGGTGCCAAAGTCTTAAAAGCCTAGGAGTTCATGTGAAAATGTGCAAAAAGAGAGCTTGGCTCCTAGGCACCAGCTCTATGGTGCCTAGGCGCCATAAATTGTCTGGGTAGTTTTCAACAGTTGTTCCAAACAAAGTTGAGGGTTATTCAACATGTTAAAGGGGTCTTTGGAGAAGGAGTCTTTTTTCAGTCTTTTGTGAGTCTTTTGGTGAAGGGGAAGTAAATCTTGTTGTACAAGAATATAAGATATGATTTTTGAGTGATTGGTGAGGAGTTTGAGTTGAATTGTAAGGAGAGTGTTCAAATTAACAGGAAGGGAGAAGGAAATTTTGAGAGAAGCATCATAAAAGCTTTCAAAGGAGTTGAAAAGCTAGGTATTATGTACTCTCTTTTTGACCTTAATTTTGATGAGGTATGGCCTTCTTCTCACAGGAGCCTAGGATCTAGCCATAGGGCTTTTCTATTGACTATCCTAGAGGACTAATGATGGAACCCACGTCCCTTAGAAGTTCAAAACCATTTCTTTGTTTTCTCTTGAGCTTCACATGTATGGTTTTAAGCCCTAGCACTTAGAAGGTTGGAGCCAATATAGGAAGCGCAAACAGAGTTCCCATCGGACTTGAAAGCCTTAGGATAGCCCTTGGTGGCTTGGTCTTGGTCACACACATTTGAGCTCACTAAAATTTCTTTCACATCTTAACACTATAAATCGCTCGTACTTGCTCTTTTTCTTGACATCTTTCAGAAACTCATGTGGGTGGTCCTATGCTCTTAACCTTTAGCTAGAATGGCCAGGACCAACATCTGGAGGATCCAAAATAAACTCTTCCATGGGTCTAATAGTCTCAGGGAGGGTTGGTTTGCATGTTCACCATGTCTATTCAATTCCAATCCCGCTAAAAAATCCTACTCTAGCCTTCTACCCCTAAATTTCCCTAAATTAGCAAAATGCCCCTAAAACCCTGAAATTCCCAAAATTACCCAAACTCCCATTTATTTACCAAAAATCATATTGAACCATTTCAAATTACCCCAATTGCTCAAATACCCCCAAATCCTCAAAATAACCAAAATACCCCTACACCCAAACTTACCGAAAAACCCCCAATATTCTAAAAATTACTAAAATACCCAAATTCATTCTAAACTTTACCAAAACCAATTCTAACCACCTAATATTTCCAATTGCACCCAAAATCCATTAAATCCATCAAAATTAGCCAAAATTCCCAAATTACCCATAAATCCTTAGTCCCTAAATCACTCCCAAATTCACCCAATTTCAAATTCAAACTAAATATCATCATACTCAAGCCCGATTTAAACCAAATTCAAGCCTAATTCCACTCAATTCCAAACCAAAATTCAAAGCCCATGTGAAATACCCCAAATTAACCTTGAAGCCAAATTACACCAAATTGAGCCACCTGATTATTTTCTGATCTAAACACGATCATACAAAATAGCCTGGAAGATATGAGTATCTATGTCATGATAAACGACAACCTCATAATCCTAAAACAAGTTAGGCATTAAATTGCACAACATGATTTTGCGAAGGCCTAAAGATGAGGTGAGGACTTATGTTGCACCAGGAAAACAACTTTGAAATCCTATGGCTTGTTATTTAATTCTAAAGATGGATTTGCTATTGTAGAACCAGTTGTTCTTCTAAGATGCTACCCTCGAAGTTAGCTCCAAGCTCCTCAGAGAAGTAGTAGTATTAAAGTCTAATGTTCAAGAGGTTTAAATAACGAGTTTGTTCAATTAAAATAGGGGGTTAAAGTTGATTAGAGCGACACCGGGTAGAATCCCATGGTTCCCTCATTCCGTACCCATATTTTCTTTTAAATTTACTTAGCTTATATGATTTGTTAAGCTCATTTAAATTAGGAAGATCTCATTAGCAATCATGGGCTATTGATCCTGATTTTATATGACAGTAAGATGGATGCGGTTGTATTCTTAATTTTTCCTTTCTTATATTTCTTACTTTTCAACGGTACCAACAACTTGACTTTGAAGCAAATAAAAATGCAATTATTTTATTTAAATATGTGATACTACACAAGTATACATATCATTATCAAGTAATATAGAACTTTTTGATTAAGCCTCAAATTCAAACCAACAGGGAGAATTTCTATCCTTAAATAAGTCAGAAGAAGTTAGATAACAAATTCTGCTTTTGAAAAATAATCTTACTCAAACTATATATGCTATAATAGGAATGGAAATTTGATTCTTTTTGGTAATTTTTGATAATTGAAAATAAAGTAAATAACTAACTAAATTTAACTAGATATTTGTAAGATGAAGGCAATATAAAGAAAATATCTTTTTCCTTATCATGAATCAGTAACAAGTATAGGAATTTTATTGTGAAAGTATTCAAATTGTGCTGTGCCAAATAGGAGTAATAGTATTCTTTACCCTTATTAGAGAAGCTATAAAGAATATTGACTAATTTAAAGTTTAAATAGTCTTGAAGATGGGTCAGGTAGAGAAGATACTAGCTCTCACTCTAGAGTTCCCACTTCTCTGTCCACGTGGGGGCTAACATCTCATATCAAATCTAAAACTGTAAACAAAATTGGGGGCTTTAGCCTGTCACTATAAAGTCCTCTAATTCTACACCCTTCAAAATTTATTTTCCTATTTATTTGGCTCAACCATATGAATTACATTCTCATCTATACAATCTCATGTGATTCTTACCATTAGTTGACCATGACAATACCATCACAGATATTACATGTTCTCACAACAAATATTAACATCTTAATTGGCCAAATCAAGAAGTAAATGAAGTATAAGATTTACAATCATCAGAACTTCTTCCAACAATAAGGATTAATACTTCACACAACTTCCATCCAATACTTAATCACTTATCATTTTAAGGAAAAGATAAAGAAAAATACTCAAAATTCATGGAGAAAACACAACCACACTTAAGTTTAAAAGTAGAAATTATGCAAACAAACAAGAAATCTAAATTAAAACCAAATATAGTCACAAATATAAAAACTTATCTCAAATTATCTCCACCAAAATGTTGAAGTTCCTTTGAATATCTTCTTTTTCTTTCTCTTACAATACTCTCTACTCACACACTACAACTCCTCTCTTTTTCTCTCGAAAAATTATCCTAATTAATCTGTGAGAGAGAGGCATCCACGGCTAATTGAGACTCCTTAGGAGGGCATTGGGGGGAGAGGTCGTGTGTGAGAGTGTTCTTCAATTCAATACAGGTCTTCTTTTATAATTTTCCAAAAGTTTCCTTGATGCCTCTTCAAAATGTGTCCACATTCATTGAATCTTTCAGGAGTTGCCTTCTTTCAAATGCCAATTGAATGTATTTTGGTGTCTATTAACCATATCCCACGTTTTCACCAAGAGTTTCCTTAAACACCTCTTCAAAAATTCATTCAAACTCATTGAATCATCAAGTAACTACCTTTAGCGCTCAAGAGCGAGGTATGTGATGCTTTGGCACAGTATTTTCAGTTTTACTGGCGCTTAAGCCCCAATTCTGGGCACTTAGGGGTCATAATTCTTTTGCACACCTTCTTCATTCTTGCTCTAAATTTAATTCTTTCTCACTTCTTTCACCATTTTTCATCCATTTGATTGTATCTGAATAAAAAACACACAAATACATTCCATTAAAGTGCAATATCCTTAAAAATAGGTATTAAAAAGTGTAGATAAATGTTATCTATTTTAGGTGTATCAGTTGCCTCAACCGAGTGACTCTCGTAAATTCAAAAGGGCATTTTATGAAATTATTTTTTTTAATTTTTAGAAAATGTTATTTAATTTTGAAAAAAACGATTTTATAACTTTAATTTTGGAAAAAGGTTTTGCAAGTAAAGCAAGTACATGTAAGAAAATGCAGTAACTTAAAAGGAAAGGAAATTTCTGTGCTAAAAGAAAAATGTAAACGCATACCTGTCATCTTCTCACACTCTCGCTGAAATGTTAGAACTTACAACATATATATATATATATATATATATATATATATATATATGCAAGAAATTTAAATAAATTGCAGGAATGGAAAACATGAAAACCACTTTAATGTGTATTTATCGAGTCTTAGGTCATAACTTGGTGGATCCCTAAAGGTTTTAATGAATGCTTTTTTGAAAAAAGAATGATACGTTCACTTGTCCTTCAAAGTATCCAAAGGATCCTAAAAATTTTCGGGGCATAACCCTAAACAAGTTTGAAAATCATTTGGAACATTTCGAGTTCATTTGATCTTATCATATTGTTCAATTAATAAATCTGAATTTAAATTTAGTTTCAATGAATTAATACGCACTATGCTCATTGAACCTTCATAATTTAATTATCCTTATGAGTGGGGTATCACTCGAAGTTTTATTTATGAATTATGGTGGACGTCCATAAGTGTAAATTGATTTCCTAAGAAATTTAGCCAATTGAAATTCAGAGTTGGGCTAGCAGTGTTTTCAAAACATCTGTGATTATTTGTTTTATCGTTTCTAAACCTTATTAAACAATCCTGGATTAAGTCTAGTTCACTACTAAGCTCACTAAAATTTCATGTGTAAATTTGTAATTTTAAGAATGTTAAGTTAAATGAAATTTAATTCTTATTGAAAGATCACACTTATCATTTCATCACCAATTAAGGGCTTCAAATAGGTTATTATCTTCCTAGCTTAAGCCCTCTATCTTAGACTCATCCAATATAATTAACTTCCAAATATAATAACTAAGGGAAATTATAATTATACCCTTGTTGTGGAAGCGTGAGGAATTGGTTTCTACCTTTTAATCCCAATCATCCAATCATCCAAAAAAGTCAATTATGATTATATATTGCCCATTTACCCTTTAATCTAGCGTAAATATTAATTAGAGCTCAAATTCCATAATTACCATTTTGTCCTTTATGGCCTTATCACTTCATAATTCTTTAAATTCAACTCAAATGATTTTGAAACTTTTATGCTACCCCACACATGGGTTAATTAAAATATCGGAGGAGAAATGTTATTTTTCTAATTTTTATTTAATTTATATAATTATTTTAACTCAAAAATAAGATTTTCAATATTAAAATATTTAATTAATCAAAGTAAATTGTTTGTCCGTGGGAAAATTAATGGAGGTTCAACCAGGTCAGAGGACCACTTGGACAAAATTTCATGATTTTTAAATTATATTTTAATTATTTATTGATTTTAGTGATTAATTAAATAGAAAATGTAATTTAATTTCAAGAAAACATTTTATATTTTTATTAAATCTCTCTAAGTCTAGAGAACTCAAATAAACAAATTTTTCATTTTTATGATTTTTATTTTATTTATTATAACTTTTTTAATGAAAAATACACTTTTAACATTTAGAGCTACTTAACTAAATTTGAAAAAAAACTAGAAAAAATATTTTAAAGGGTCACGAGTGAGAAAGGAATAATTAGGATCATTTTTGGCTACCTTCATATTTTTGTAATTTTAAATTATTTTTAATTTAAAAAATAGCTCAAAATGAACTATTTATTTTAAAATAAATTTTATTTTTCCAAGGTGCCCCTAATCACAAGAAACTCAAAAAATCACTTTTCATAATGTTCCTAATTATACTGAATTTATTACAATTATTTTAATGCAAAAATGTCATTTTACTTAGAAAATAGATTTTAGTGATCAAATTAATTCAAATAAGTTTCAAATTTTTATAGAGAGCTAAAATGGTTATTATATAAGATATGGAAGTATTTTTTTACAATTTTTGAATTATATTATATTTAATTAATTTTATTATGAATTCAAACAACTTAATTAGCTAGAAAATTATGTACAAACATTAAAATACATATTACATTTTTCCTAGAGTACTCTGACCACAAGGAACCTACCAAAATAAGTCCCATATTATTCTGATTTTAATTTTAATTTATATAAAAAATTTAAGTAAAAATGGACTGCTAGACTTAAAAATTGGGGTTTCAAAGCTAGATATGCTTTGTGGCCTTAGAAAAATCAAAGAACATCATAATCACATGGGGTTTGTTCCTTCACCATCATCTAGTCTAAACGAACCTATCTATATGGTCATATGCACATGAATTTAAAGTTTTCTTCACAAAAGTCCAAACCGAGCTTGATTTGGTGGGAAAAATTCAATACCTTTGTCTGAGAGGGGAGGTGATACACCAAAAATATATGCATTTTTATACCCATATTTTATACTCATTTTTGGTGATATTGATTTTAATGGAAGGTATTTTGATGTTTTCTTGTAGGTTATTGATTTTTAGGACTTAAAGCAAAAAAAGGTATTTTGATGTTTTCTTGCAGGTTATTGATTTTTAGGGCTTAAAGCAAAAAGGAAGCAAATATTTTCTACGTTATATTTTAGGTTATTGATTTTGAGGACTTAGAGCAAAAAGGAAGCAAAAAGGATTGAATTTGGAGCAAAAATGAAGAAGTTCAAAATTTGTTTAGTGCCGACGGCGCTAGACTGGGCGCCGACGACGCCATTTGACAGAAACATGGGGATTTAATTACAAGCCTCTGGCGCCGACGGTGCCAGGATGGACGCTGACAGTGTCAGTGTCGGTGGAAGTCCTGTTTATAGAAGATTCGACGAATTTGGATGCTTTTTGAAGAGCTTTTGGATGCACCTATTGAAGAACTGACCTAGGCTCTATTTAGGGCCAAAATTTGATCAGAAAACCCCCTTCCTTCGCACCATTTCAACTTCTTTCACTCATTTTCAATTTTCCTTTACACACACTTACATTCCATAACTCCACACAATTAGTTAGTTATTATTTTTCTAGATTTAAGTTTTTATGGTCAGTTTAAGTATGAATTCTTCTCTAAGAAATATTGGAGAAGAAGAGAAGTGAGAGATTTCTTCTTCCTGCATTTTCTAAGAGAGGCTACAAAAGATTTACTTTGAGAAAGAATTTTAGATAAGTGTTATTTGTTTATAATTGTTGTATGAACTTTCTTATATATATGAAATTTGTGTTTGTTGTAACTTTCTCATGAAGTATGAAGATTCCTTTATCATTCTCTCTACTCTAAGATATGGTGAAATGAAAAAATAATGTGGATGTGTTAATGTTAAAATTTAAAATAAATTGTAATGGTTTTTCAACTCCACACTTAATTTACCTTTCGATCTAACCAATTGAATTGTTAAAATATGTTGTGAAACATAGGATCCGAGAAATGGAGTATGAGTTCTACAACAGAGTGAGAATCACATTTAAGTCCATGAAGGAGTATTTTTTTCATGGGATTAAATGTAAATAAATAGGGAAATATACTTTATTGGGTGTAGAATTGGAGATTTCTTGGGTGACAGACTAAAAATGCCCAATTCTATCTTAGTGTTTAAAAGATAAAGCGAGAGTTAGCTTTCAGAGGAAGGGAAGTGGGAGTCAGTATCCTTCTAGCCTAACCACGGATTTAAAGACTAAACCAGAGATTAGCCAATGATTTTCTATAGCACTGAATCATGAAAGAGAATTAAAATTTCTCCTATTTGGCACAATACAAATTTATATCATTTATCTCATCTCATTTCACCAAAAACTCATTATAGTGGGAATGATGTTTTTTAATATTAGAAAACTTCATCACATAAACATAGTTTAATAGATATTAATTTTAAACCTTACTTTTAAAATCTGTTAGTAGTAAATAATTTAGCTTTGATACTATCTTAAACATTTAAAATTAGTGGTAGTAATTTTGATTGATTTCTGTGAATTTCTTAGTTAATTTATAATTTCAAATTTAAACCTTCCCCGTGGGATCAATATTTGGGACTTAAAAAGAAAGTCTTATATTACTTGATAACGATACGTATACTTGCGTAGAATCCCAACTCTAAGTGCTTACTGTTATTATTCATAAAATACCACATCAAGATTTTGACACCGTTGCAAAACGGAGTCAAATTTATAAATTTTACACAACTATATTTTCTCGGGATCAAGTTTTTGGAGCCGTTGCCGGTTAATGTAACGGTAAATTGAATTGATTTGGTAAATTAGGAATTTCAGAGATAAAAATATACAAAATACAAAATATCAAAAAAGTTATAAAATCAAAAAAATCCAAAAATATATAACTATATATTTAAAAGTATTTTTAAGAAATTTTTTTCTTTGCTTATTATATTTATTTATGCAAAATATTGGATCTGAAGGTTTAGTGCCTTATGATTTAGAATTAGAACGTACTATTGGAAAAATTAAAAAACAACAAAAAGAAATTAAAATTTTGAACAAAATATGAATAACTTAGATAATCAAATAAATAAAAATCGACAAAGACCTTTAAAAGATTATGCTAATCCAACAACATATGAACTTCACTTAATTATTCAAAATCCTAATGTTGTTGCTAATTCATTTGAGCTTAAACCTGTTATTATCCAAATGGAACAAAATAATTAGTTTGGAGGAACACCTATTGAAGATCCTAACTTACATCTTGTTAGTTTTCTTGAGATTTGTGCTTCTTTTAATTCATTTGTGCTTGAGATTTGAAGATCCTAACTTACATCTTGTTAGGCTTAGTCTTTTTTCTTTTTCATTAAGGGATAAAACCAAAGCTTGGTTAAACTCATTAGCACCTGAACCTATCAAAACTTGGGGAAAAATATCACAAAAATCTTGGCAAAATATTTTCCACCCTCGAAAATTGCTAAGCTTAGAAACAATATTACATTTTTTTGTCAGTTCGAAGGGGAATCGATATATGAAGCCTGTGAAAGATTTAAGGATCTCCTTAGAAAATGTCTGCACCATACTTTACTAGATTGTTTAATAATTCAAACTTTTCACAATAGATTAGTAGGATCACTTAGATCTATTATAGATGATGCTGCTAGCGGATCTTTAATGTCAAAACTTTTTGATGAAACATACTCTTTAATAGTAGAATTGAATACTCTTTAATGTCAGCTAGTAATCATGAATCTGATGCAATGTCTATTTTAGCATCTCAAATTTTTGATATATCAAAAAAGATTGATCAAATTGGAGTGAACTATTCTCAAATACCACCGATATTAGATGAAAAGTCACTAGGTCAGATAATTGATACTCAATCATCTTATGAAACTTTAAATGCTATTAATAATCTAAATAACAATCCTTATTCAAATTATTATAATTCTAGATGGAAAAATCACCTTAATATTAGTTGGAATAATTATAACAATTCAATGCACCCCTCAGAAAATTTAAATAACCAAGGAAATCCTAATTATAGATCTTATTATCCTCCTGGATTTAACTCTAACCCTACCCCACAAGTTAAGGAAAAGAAGTTAATGATGAAAGAGGTAATTTTAAATATGGGAAATCAAACACAAAATCAAGGGACTGCTATTAGAAATATTGAAAATTAATTAAGACATATTGCTATTGCACTTAGTAACATATCTTCAGAAAATCTTCTGAGTACAGTGGAACTTAATCTTAAAGATAAAAAAGAACAAATTAAGGAAATTCAATTACGAAGTGGAAAAGAAATTGAAACAAGAATCCAAAGAGAAATAGAAATTGAAGAGGAGAAGGAAGAGATGGAAAGTGATCATAATGAAAATGAACAAACACAAGTTCTTTTAGAAAAACTATTACCTCTATTTCCTTAACGACTAAAACAAATGAATAAAGACAAATAATTTACAAAATTTTTGGAAAATCTTTAAAATTTAATTATAAATATTTATTTCATTGAGGTTTTGGAACAAATACCAAGTTATGTGAAATTTATGAAAGATATACTAAACAAGGAAAGGAAGTTTGTAGATCATGAGATCGTTGAACTTAGTGAAGAGTGTAGTGCTATTATGTAGAAAAAGCTTCCTGAAAAGTTAGAAGATTCTGATAATTTTACTATACCTTGTGGAATTGGTCAAATGTTTTATGGAAAAGCCTTATGTGATTTAGGAGCGAGTATCAATCTTATGCTCTATCAATTTTTAAACGTTTAGATTTAGGAGACATTTCTTGTAACAGGGAGAGCTATGATAGATGTAACTCTTCAGTTAGCTGATCGATTAATCACTTATCTTAAAGGAATTATAGAAGATGTATTAGTAAAAGTGGATAAATTTATTTTTCATGTAGACTTTATAGCATTAGACATGAAGGAAGATAAAAAAATTCCTATTATTTCGGGGAGACCATTTCTTGTAACAGGGAGAGCTATGATAGATGTGTAAAAAGGAGAATTAATAATGAGAGTTAATGATCAAGAAGAACTAAATATTGCAAAAGCTCTGAAATATCCTACAATAGAAAAAGACAATGAATGTTTTAGGATGGAAGTTACTGATTATCTAAGTAATGAACAATTCAAGAAAAGTTTAAAGAGAAATTAAAGCAAGAAGAATTTAGTGAACATGAAGATAAAATAAAAGAAGAAATTTTGATTATATTTAGGACAAATTTGAAACTTTAGATTTGTTGGAAAATGATAATAAAAATTTTATTCCTTCAAGTATTAAACCAACTGAACTTGAATTGAAAGTATTATCTGCTCAGTTAAAATATGTATTTTTTGGGGATTCATCTACATTGCCTGTTATTGTATCTTCCAAGTTAACTAAATTCAAGAACAAAATTAATAGAAATGTTAATAAGATATAAAAAGACTTCTGGATGGACTTTAGCAGATATTAAAAGAATTAGTCCTTCAATTTGTATGCACAAAATTTTATGAATCTAAACTGATCCTCAGAGGAGATTAAACCCTCTAATAAAAGAAGTTATTAAAAAAGAAATTTTAAAATGGTTAGATGCTGGAATTATATATCCTATTTTTGATAGTACTTGGGTAAACCCAATTCACTATGTTTCAAAGAAAGGAGTGACCGTTGAAGTAAATGAGAAAAAATGAATTAATTCAAATAGGACAAGTTATTGATTGGCAAATTGATGTAGATTATAGAAAATTAAACTTGGCCACCAGGAAATATCACTTTACCCTTTCTAGATCAAATATTGGATATATTTGATGGAAATAAATATTACTATTTCTTAGATGGATATACCGGTTATTATCAAATTCTAATTGCTCCTGAGGATCAAGATAACACAACATTTACAAGCCCTTATAGAACATTTACTTTTCATAGAATGCCTTTTGGACTATGCAATGCATCTGCAATATTTTGAAGATGTATGATGTCAATATTTAGTAATTTGATTGAGCATGGAATGGAAGTATTCATGGGTGATTTCTCTATGTTCAGGACCTCATTTGAATTATGCTTACATAGTTTAGAAAAAGTTCTCAAATTATGTGAAAAAATCAACCTAGTACTAAATTGGGAAAGATATCAATTTATGGTTGCAGGAGGAATTGTACTTGGACATAAAATTTCTAAAAATGGCATGGAAGTAGATCCTGCAAAAAATCAAGTTATTGAAAAATTACCACCACCAACTACGGTTAAAGGGGGAAGAAGTTTTCTAGGACATGTTGGGTTTTATAGGTGTTATATAAAGAGTTTTTAAAAAAATAACTAAGCCATTATGCCAACTTTTAGAAAAAGATACAAAATTTGATTTTAATGAGGAATGCATAAAAGCATTTGAATTATTGAAAGAAAAATTTACCACTCCACCTATAATAGTACCACCTGATTGGGAAAACCCTTTAAGATAATGTGCGATGCTAGTGATTATGCTATTGGAGCTATTTTAGGACAAAGACACAATAATATTTTTAAAGTATTATATTATGCTAGTAAACTCTAAATGATGCTCAAATTAACTACACTACTACTGAAAGAGAGTTACTAGATATTGTCTATGCCTTTGACAAATTTAGAACTTACTTAATTGGAACTAATTGTATAGTGCATACAGATCATTCTGCCATTAAATATTTAATGCAAAATAAGGATGTTAAACCAAGGTTAATTAGATGGATACTTCTTTTGCAAGAGTTTGATTTTTCTGTAGTTGATAGAAACGGAAATGACAATCAAATAGCTCATCATTTGTCTAGATTACAAAAAATATATAAATTAATTTTGCAAATGAAATTTTAGAAAATTTTCCTGATGAACATATATAAAGTATTGATGAAATAAATACATCATGGTATGCTGATATAGTAAATTATATTGTAAGAGATATTCTACCACTAGATATTAAGAATCAACAATTAAAGAAATTTATATATGATTCAAAATTCTATTTCTGGGATGACCTATATTTATATAAATAATGTAAAGATCTAATTATTTGAAGGCGTGTTTTTTATAAAAAACTCAATAAATAATTGAAAGATGTCATGATTCTGAATTTGGAGGACATTTTGGAACAAATTAGATTACTTTTAAAATTTTGCAAGTTGGATTTTATTGGCCTACTCTTCTTAGAGATGTTAATGAATATATTAAAACATGTGATCGATATCAGCGAGTAGGAAATATTTATAGAAGAAATGAAATGCCTCTAAATTACACATTGAAAGTTGAAATTTTTTATGTGTGGGGATTAGATTTAATGGGACCATTTATGCCTTCAATTGGAAACTTATATATATGTCGGCACTATTTTAGTTGAAGGAGTTGCCCGGAAGAAACTGTCGGTCACCAAAATTGAAATCTCGTTGCCCGCTTCGGAAAGACATTTTAATTTAGATATAGATTTAAGCTTAGAAAAATATTAAATCAAATTGATCCCATATTTTTCATAGTTTAAATGAAAGAGCATTGTGCCTCAAACCCTGTATCAATCCCAAAGGATAAACACATGACTTGAGGATGAAGCTTAATCAAATAAAATAAGGAATATATGACATTCATTTGGTCTTTGAAACCATTTTATTTGTGGACAATTTCCCTAATTTAATATGAAGAATTAAATAGGATTTATATTAAGCTGGGTTCGGACAAGTTTCTATACGGGAAAGCCCCTATAGTTAATTACATCTTAGACATCCAAAGTCACCTAAGAAAACTCTCGATAAAAATCAAGAAATATTATCTTCAAGGAGGTCAAAGGATAAGAATTTTCAATGATATCAGTCAAAGAGGTGTGAAAAGGGATTGGTTCAAATTTGGAATATTTATTGTAGAATCCAAAGGAGGAAAAACTAGGGGGTGTCATAGATCCAGAGGAGAACCTCGGTGACTTCCCAAGCTATCATAATGTTTGGCTTTAGTTTTGAGGAGAAATATTTAGATGTTTAATCCTGCCAATTTTATTTGTTAGGGCTTACATTTATGTGAAACGATCACACAAATAGCCTGGAAGATGTAAGGGTTTAGGTCGTGACGGACAACAACCTCAGAATCCTAAGACGAGTTAGGGCTTAGAATGTATAGCAAAGCTGTACAAAAGCATAAAGATGAGGTGAGGATTTATGTTGCATAAACAAACAATCTCAAAGTCCTATGACTTGGTTGTTTTAGTTCTAAGGAAGGAAATTGGTTTAGCTGGGAAGACATGTTTTGCTGTTGAAGATGGTCGTGCTGCCCACAGTGCTAGCTCCAAGCTCCTTACTGTGACAAGTTTAAGTTTTCTAGGGTGTCAAGTTATGTTGTCAAATCAGATGGCCTTATGGTTGAAGTTCTTTAAAAATTTATGGGGGCATGTTGAAGTTGATTAGAGTGACACCGGTTAGGATCCCACGGTTCCCTCGTTCTGGTACCACTATTTTCTATTTGATTCGCTTAGTCTAAATAAATTTACTAAACTCAACTTAATGAGTTCCATACTTTCATTTTGACCGTAGGAAGCCTCATAAGCAATTGTAGGTTACCTCCTCCGAGGGATTCCCGATCGTCCGATAGAGACGATTTAATTTAGTTGTAGTTGTGGTTTTTCTTATGTTTGTGATTAAATTTTGAGTTGTTTTATATTTTGAATGTTGTGCAGGTGATTTTTATTATGCTTGATTTTAATTTTGGTTTTGGGTTTTTGTTTTGAGGCTGTCCTAGTAGTTTTGCTTTTCATACAGGGTGGCATCGTTGTTTAACATGCAAGTTTTTTAAGCATAAAAAGTACAGTATGAAAGTACAAGAAAGATGTCACTGTAAACTATAAAAAAGAGTACATGGCGAGTCTTCTCGTTCCACCACCTGAAACTCAAAATGCATGTGAGAGCACTTTATATAAAGCAAAAAAGTAAGGTGTTAGTGATCTACCCAACCCGAGGTCATATCTTGGTAGGTCCCTATTAATTTGATTAAGGATGGTTTTTGTTAAGCAAAACATATTAAGTTTAGTAGACCTCCGAGGTATCCAAAAAATCTGGAGAAAGAAGTAGGTCCATGCTTCCCTCTCACTGCCTGGTGAAAAGTCTCGAGCTCATTTAAACTTATTATGTTGCTTAGTAAACCATCCTGTAAATACTCTTAATGCTCAATGAACATTGTTGTTTCAATTATGCCTAAGAGTAGGGTAATTATCAATTATAATGCAATAAAAAAAATTACTCTATCACGCAAACAAATTAAATAAACAAGAACAAATGTAGCACTAAAAATAAAGGTACATAGAGCAATAAAACATACATCAACAGTCCGTAATGAGAAAGATCTAAAAATCATATTTACTACAAAAAAAGTAAGTATAGTCTAATCCTCCTCCTCGTCATCATCATCAAAATCAATGGGTATATCTTCATCCATGGATTTGTGATTCTCATAAGGAGTAAACTGATGTAATTTACGAAACTCAAATGAGAGATCTTCTTTCATTAATTTCACTAATGCCTCATCATATTTTGCCTCATAATAACTCTTCCTCCAAACATAATTTCTCATATGATCAAATTTGTCTTCCATATCTTGCATATGGCACTTCATCATAAAATATCATACTGATGTTGCATGTTTCTCTCACTCAATATATCCCAGAAACCAGAGGGTGGCTCAGTAGAAGTGGATGTAGAAGGCCTAGAAGTAGAAGGTGTATTAGGAGCCCTACCTCTAGGTCATCCTTGAACATCTACATTGACCCTCCCAATAGGCTTAAGTGGCTTTAACTATTTCTCGCAAGGATAAAACTTTACTCTAAAATCTTTGCAAATAGTAAAAATCAAAGAAGGAAAGCCAAGACCTGAAGTAGTACTAGCTATGGCAAAAGAACTAATAGCCTCAAAGATAAGAGACCCAACATCAATAGGTTTCATTTCATAAATGCAGTAGTTCAAGATGGCTCTTTCTCATGTCACTTAACTCAAAGGAAAGAGGCAATCTAATATAAAATAAATCCAAGCATTTAAGGTGGCATTGAGCATAAAATAAGAAAATTTACTTTATGATCATTTTGGATCTTCCATGCTCCACATCCATCAATCAAATATGTAATAATTAGGTCCAACTCTACTTCAGAGTTTGTAAAAACTTTGATAACACAAATTTGTTGTATTGAATTTGAGATTTAAAATTTATGAATTTTGTATTATTGTAAGAATTTTCCTTGTTGCCCTGCTTCATCTTAAAAGCCATCTAAAAATTTTAAGAAAAAATCCAATAAATTTTAAAATTAAGATAAATGGCTTCCTACAAACTTTTTCAAGAAAATGAGTCTTAGATCCATGAATTTTTCACCACCCAATCCAAAAAATTTTGTTATTTTTGGCCTTCACTCAATATATGAGAAATCTATGGTGAAATCACAAAATAACTATGTCAAAAAGTAGATCTAACCTCATGAAGATGAAATATGGTGGTTGTGAGCCAAAATACTTGAAGATTTGAACACTGCGATGAACCCTAGTGTTGGTTTTCATGAAAAGGAGGAAGAAGAAGAAGCTTAAGCATAAAAAATGGTGTTGGTTTGATTTAAATTGAAAAAATCTCGATTTTAGGCCGGTTCAGTTGAACTGTGGCCTAGGTGCTGGTTTCAGCGCCTAAGAGGCATGTTGTGCTGAAGTCTGGCGCTTAGGCGCCAGTTTTGGGGCCTAGGCGCCAGACCCAAAATTTTTCATTCTTTGGATTTTATGTGTAACACATCAAGTATAAAGCCTTTAAACCAAAATTTATCATTAAGTTACATCAAACCTCATCTTTATGATCTCCCCAACATCTTCTAACTTCCAATTGTTCAATTATAATTTTTAATCTGAGATTAATTCCACCTATCTAATACATGATTTTCACAAAGATAACTTTGTTAATAACTATCAAGCAACAGTACAAAGGAAACTATAAGCACAAGAGAGTAATACAACACATATACACAAGCAAACTAACGCATACTCAAGTCTTAAACGAAATAGCACACAACACCACTGCTACTAAAGTAAACATAACAAATTGAACAATCTTAATTCTTTCTAAACTTCAATGGTTGTTGACTAAATTTTTGTCCCCCTTCTGAAATGTTGAAAAGTTAGGATCAAAGATGTGAAAGAAAGGGCGCGAGGAAAATCCATAGCCATCTTCTCATCTATTCATTTATTGTCACAATACATTAATACTGTGAATGTTGATAACACACCATGTGATTGAATTGAAGCTTCATTTGCCACTCCAAATTATCATATTGATGATACATCTCATGTAACTTGTTGTGTAGTAATGAAAGCTCCTCTTTAATTCTTCCTAATTTGCTAGTCATCCTCTCTAGACTCAATGCTAGGAACTAAAGCAAGTGGATTTAGTGCGTTAATTTTCAAATAACTTTCAATATTACAAAATACACATGGTAGATACAATATTAAATATGCAAATTAATCCCAACAAAAAGAACTTTGATGAAAATAGTTTTATCTTTTAAAACTCTTTAAACCATTAAATTCACTAAAAATAACGCAAGTATATGTATCGCTTAAGTAATAAAGGGGTCTAATGGAGTCCTAGATATCGATCCCACATGGAAGTTGGAAATGCTTATTAGTAAATTTTTAAAATTATAATGTGAACTACAATTTTAAACTACAAAAGTGAAGTGTTATATTTGAATATAAAGTAATAGAGTGAATGTTAAATAAAATATAATAAAAGACAAAGTTAATTGAATTGATTGCTAAACTTTCAAAAGTAAAATCACAAAAATTAAACAAAATTTTGGTGATGAAGAGTTCAAAATTAAGAAAATATCATTCTCCTTTACAATAAGTATATGGATTGTGAAGAAATTAAAATCATTTATATATATATATATATATATATATATATATATATATATANCGACAGCTTCTTACGGGCAACTCCTCCAACCAAAAATAGCGTCGACAGGCTTCCCACTCTAGAAACTTCATTAGATTTGGAATTTTCAACTAGAAAAAGTTGGTCAATTTCGATGCACAAAAATTACATGATCGAGTTCTAGTAAAGAAGAGGCTTATCAAAGAAAGGGGATTTATGAATCGAGGATTCAACACGCCGAATACTAGAGTAGAAGAGAATATTGCGCAAAGGCGTTGGGAAGTTCTTTACTACACTACTACCATTGTTGTTGTCCCGTAGTAAAATAATTTTATGTAAATCTTCATGGGATCAACCAAGGAATGATTTACGTGCATGGTAGGTTTGTGCAATTCACTCCTTTAAGAATAAATGAGATGTTTATGATTGAAAATGTGTCTATCTATCATTATGCAAATTTTAACCCTACTAGAGAGAATATGAATGAACTCTACCGCCACCTTACGGATGAAGATGCAAATTGGGAGACTAGAGATGATGGAAATGTAAGTTTTCCTTTGTCACTTTTAAATCCAGTTTTAAAAGCCTGACACTTCTTTATTGCATCAAAATTACTGCCTACCATGATAATTTGTAAGGTCACTAAGGAGAGAGTCATTCTGAATTACTGTATTAAAACCAAAAAAACTATTGATGTTGGAGTTATTATTATGAAATCAGTTTTTGGTTTGATTGTGAATGGATCTGCAACTGGACTGGGACATTCATCCACTATTTTCCTACTTTATATTCAAGCGCAAGTACCTTATGAAAGTTGGTAAACAGTGCTACTTCCTTAAAAATTGATGGATCCAAAACTCTACTGCAACTATATTGGAATGGGAGATGAAAATGATATAAATGTACTGATGGATCAAGGATCTTAGAATTCATCACTTGTTTAGCCCTACTACAACTTGAGTGTACTTTTAATAAGGATCAAGAGGATAGAAAAAGATGTGCAGAATCTCATGCACGTGTTTGGGAATATTAGTGAAATGTTGGATCATCTAGATTGGAGATTGAAGGAACATTTTGAACACACATGGCGTATTGAAGATAGATTGGTACGTATGTTCAAGAAGCGTGCTTGGATTGAGGAGGAAAATTCAACTGATGAATTTTCATTTCAACCCTTCTACAATGTGTATGTGCACTAGCAATCGATGGGAGATGTCTAAGAGGACGATAGTGAAGATGATATTTGATCTTAATTTATGCATGGAATGTTTTGTGTAGTACTGCTTGTTTTACTTTGTTGGGTTGGATTGCATTTCCTTTCTAATGAACACTATATATATTTATGTTTTTAATTTTGATGTTTAGATTTTAGTGTTAGGATGTTGATTTGCTTTAGAACACTGAATTTAATATTTTTTAGCCTTAAAACTGTTAGTTTGTAATAGCACGGATTTTATACATAAATGTGAGTTTTGTGTTGTTTGTGAAAATTATATGTTAGTGTGATGTTTATATAAGCTTAAAAGGTTAATTTGAGTCAAGTAGAGGTTGATGTAAAGCGATACAGAGCAGATTCCACAGAAACTGAAATCTGGAAAATTAGAGCTCTAGCGCATGATGCGCCAACTTACAGAGCCTTGGCGCATGATGCGCCAAATTGGCGCACGATGTGCCAAAGGTCCGAACATGCTATATTGCCTAGAAAATCACAAAATTGCACGTACAAACTCCATTTTTTCTACTTGAGTCATCATCTACCTCAAGACCTTGATCTAAGACATCACATTGTGGGCGAAAGAGAAGGATTCAGAGGTTAAAAATTATAGATTTCATCTTTTCTTGGTAAGAGCTTCACTTTAACTTAGAAATTTTTTATTTTCATCATAGATTTTGGGAGATCCAAAAATTGGGATTTTTTATGAAATAGTTGAAGAAAACTCATGGTGAAAAGTTTCTTACCAAATAATCTTGCTTGAGAGGTTAGAATTTTGATTTAGTAATTTATTTGGACTATACTTAGATTTTCATAGAATTTTCAAATGGCTTCCCGAGTTAAGAGAGGAAGGTTGTTTAAGGACTTCAATGCATGAATATTTGTTAGTTTCGAGGCCCAATATAGTTACAATACTCAGATGGAGCCCAAGAGAATGCTCGAAGAGCGGGCATTTGCAAACCTGGGTGGCGAGGTCGAGAGACTGAATCTTGCCAGGAATTGGGAACGATTCTGCTACTTCACTATCATAGCAATTTTCCCGATGGTTCAAGAATTTTATGCAAGCCTGAGATTCACTATGGAATATTACATCCTAATTAGAGGTAAGCATCAGATCAATACTTTTTATGGGTTGAGGCGTGTATTTTTTTATGAATATGCTGCATTTATGATAACTGATTCATCACTAGAGGAAGTGATTGCATTTTTTTCTGATGGAATAAGGGAATGGAAGATTTAAAATAACAAAATATTTAACTTCCATGCTTCCATGTTGACTATTTAGTTAAAAATATGGCACCACTTCATTTTTGCCAGACTGTTGCCAACAAATCATTTGGCTGATGTTACAAAAGACAGAGCTGTGCTCAACTATTACATTCAGAACATGAAGGCAATAAATGTGGGTGCACTTTTAGTTCAGCATGCTCGAAGTATTGCTTGTAGTTCTACAGCTGGAGGATTGGGATACCCTGCCTTGATTTTCACTCTTTGTGAACAACCAAGAGTATAATTCCATAGAAATGAAAAGAGATTGTAGCCACAAAATCTGATTGGGAGACATATGATTCAAAGAGTAGAATCATTTGTTGAGTCTAGAAGTGGAAGAAGGGCTAGGCCCTCTTCATCTGCTGCAGGGGCATCTACTTCTAGATCTGTATCACTTGAAGGTATTCTGAACCAACTGATAATTCAACAGATGGATATAGTAAATATTCAAACTCAGTTGGGAGAGATAGGAGCAAGCAATGCATATAATGATGAATATCAGCAGAGGAGAGTTCAACATGATATTAAGTTTTAAAATGCCATGGCAAGACGCCTTAGGGGTGAACCTAATGTGGATTTTCCTGCTTGCCCAATTTCACTCCCTATACTCTCATTCATGATGAAGAAGAAGAAGAAGAAGAAGAAGAAGAAGAAGAGGAAGAAGAAGAAGAAGAATCAGATGATGAAGAGGAAGGAGATGAAGAATGATGTTTTATGAGTCTTGCTTAGTTTTTTTTATGTCTATTTTTTATTTATGTTTGTATTGGGATGTACTTTCATTTGAAACTTGTTGTACTAAAAGAATTTTTATGTTGCGTTGTGAACTGAATCTGTAATTGTAAACTTTCACTTTTTCTGCATTTTTAGTATTTTCAATTTAGTTTGTCACTTTAGTTTTTTTAGTTTTTTGTATTTATGTTTTTAATTCTCAGCAACTTATCTAGAATATATGATGTTTTATTTAATTCTTTAAAGCCTGTGTGTAGTTTTACAGTCAGTACCTGCAGTATACCAGAGCCTAGTTTCGTAGTCAGAAATCCTCTACATATCAGTTTTAATTTTCATGCATTTACTGTTTTCTTTCACCTATTAAATTTTAAATTAAAAATATATTTTTAAATTCACTTAAAAACTTAAGTTTGGGGGAAAGAAAAATTTATTTTGAAAAGGAGTAAACTAACTTTTATTTATTATTAAGTAACTATATTTTTAAAAATTAATTTAAAATGGCCTGTGATATTAAGATTTAACTTTAAATGACTATACTTTTATTTATAAGTATTATGGTAAATTTAGGTAAAGAGTTTTTAATAATAAAAGTCAATTCTAAAGTTGAAGATATTTGGTATGATAGGATAAGACTATGTTTTTCTATTTAAAGTAAAGGAAATTCTATTTTTGAAGTGTTAAGAATTTTAGAGTTTCATACAAGAAGAAAAGAATGAGACTTTATGAAAAAATAATAAACTAATATGAATTTATAAAGTGAAGAAATGTATAGAGTTTTGACTTTAAGAAGAGGATAGTGAAGTTCAAATTCATTAAAGACAATCCAAATTAGTAATCCTCACTTGGAAAAAGAAAAGATAAGAAAAAATAGAAAAGATCCTAAATAAAAAAANGCAATCCAAAGTAGTAATCCTCACTTGGAAAAATAAAAGATAAGAAAAAATAGAAAAGATCCTAAATAAAAAAAGGAAAAAAAATGACATAAAAAAGAGAAAAAAAAGAAATGAAAAATAAGTGAGGAGAAGCTTGAGGGTATGCCTAATCAAAAAATTGCTCCACTTGAATCAACTTAAGGAAGGAGCTTTAATAAATTTTCTAAACTTATATTTGAGTATTAGTCGCATTCCTTGTAAAGTTTCCATAAAGTTCTTTTTCATATGAATGTTCTAAATGTCCTTAATATGACAAATTGCAATTCTTCTTGAAATGAATAGANAGGAAAAAAAATGAAAGAAAAAAGAGAAAAAAAGAAATGAAAAATAAGTGAGGAGAAGCTTGAGGGATGCCTAATAAAAAATTTGCTCCACTTGAATCAACTTAAGGAAGGAGCTTTAATAAATTTTTTAAACTTATATTTGAGTATTAGTAGCATTCCTTATAAAGTTTTCATGAAGTCTTTTTTCATATGAATGTTCTAAATGTCCTTAATATGACAAATTACAATTCTTCTTGAAATGAATAGAGATTCAAAAATCTTAAATTTGATTGCTAAGTATTCCTAACTTAGAACTTGAATTTAAATTATTAAAGGCTTTTTATTAAATTTTGTTATTCTATTTATTAAACTAAAGTATAGAAGTTATATTTTAATCTCTATTTTAAGCCATATGCTTTTATGTAACAAAAGTGTCACTCACTTGAGGACAACTAACATTTAAGTTTGTAGGATTTTGGTTCACCAAAATAATATATTGTTTTAAGTATCTATATTATGCTTATTTTTTATGATATTATACTTTAAAGAATGGTATTTTTGTGTTTTTGTTGCAGGTATATCATTTTTTGGCATTTGGAGCAAAAATGGCAAAAAGGACGAAATTTGGAGAAAAAAGAACCAATTTTGAATTCTGGCGCATCATGTGCCAAATTGGTGTATGATGCGCCAAAATCCAGAAAGCTGGAACATAATGCACCAGATCGATGCATGATACGCCAGGGATAAATTTTCAAATTAAGGCGGTTCGAGATGAATTTTGCGTGAATTTTCAAAGGGACACTTGTTCTACACACCTCTTGGAGTAATTCAATGCATCTAGACACTTTGGAAGGTTCTTTTATGAATGGATATGACTCTTGGATCAAATGACACATCTTTTGAATTCTAAAGGGTTGACTTTTGGAGGGAATTCTTTCAAGAGGAGGCAGCCCAAATTAAAGAGGAATACTTGAAGAGGCTCAGGGGAGGAGGATAAAAAAGATGGGGATGCGTTTAGTGTGATGTGAGAGAAAGAGAGAGAGAGAAGAGGAGATTTTTTCTAGGTTTTTAAGAGGAGATGGAATGTGAGAGATTTCTTCTTCATTACATTTCTAAGAGAGCATTGGGAGGGATTGTAAAGAGAGAAAGGCTTAGAGTGAACTTCTATGGATTTGCTTGGGAAGGATTGTGAGATAAGTTGTATTTTTATTTCATTTCTTTTGTAAACTTGTTTTTATATATGAAATTAGTGTTTTATCATATCCTTCTCATGAATTCTGAGTAATCTTTTTTATCCTTCTCCCTACTTTGAAGATATGGTTTTGTGAAGAATAGATTTTGTTTTTTACGGTTTTAAATGATAATAATTTGTGAGGATTTGAACTCTGATCTTCATTTACTTTTTGATCTGGCCAAATGAAATGTTAAAACTTATTGAGAGACATATATTCTTAAATGAGATATGATTTCTACAACATAGGGAGAATCACATTTGATTTCATGGGAGAGTATGTCATCCATGGGATTGGGTGCAAATAAATAAGAAAATATACTTTTGTTGGATGCAGAATTAGAGATTTTAAGGTGATAGATTAAAACCCCCAATTTGGTTCAATTGATTGGAAACTAATACGGATTGTTAGCCCTCAGGGGAGGGAGTAGTGGAAGCTCTGGAGTGGCAGCCAATATCCTCTTAGCCTAACCAAAATTAGAGACCAAACTCTGGATTAGTCAATGTTTTTTATAACACTCGGAAGAGGGTAAAGAATAGTATTGCTCCTATTTGGCACAAAACAGTTTATATATATATTCAAATGATTTCAATTTCTTCACCAACTATATACTCATTGTAAAGGAGAATGATGCTTTCTTAAATTTGAACTTTCGTCACAACAAAAACTTTGTTTAATTTTCACAATTTTAGTTTTGAAAATTTAGTGTTTAGTTTAATTTTTGTAATCTTACATCTGCATTTTAAATAACATTCACCAGTGTAGTCAATTTTCAAATTTCGCACATTACTTTTATTTTTTTTTTGTTTTTATTATAAATACTTTTCATAATTTACTTTAGGATTTTCCAACTTTCATGTGGGATCAATATCTAGGACTCCATTAGAGCCCTTTATTACTTGAACGATACGTATGCTTACGTTGATATTTAAGAGATATTTGACAATTTAAAAAGAGTTTTAAAGGATAAATTATATTTATAAAAGTGTTTTGTTAAGATTATTTTGCATATTTATTATAAATTTGCCTGCATTGAGTTTTTGGTGTCGTTAAGTGGTGTCAACTTCATAAATATTTGCATATTCAAATATCCATGTCAATATACAAGAGACATACTAAGTTTAAACATGGGACAAGTCTATGTCAATTTGATACTTCTTATTCTTTATTCTGTTCTTCTATTAAAAGGTCTTTGTGTCCAAAATTAGAAGGGCTAGTGGATGATTCCTCTATTGTACAGATCAAATTGTATACTTTATCGAACATAATAGTACTTAGTTGTTGGAAATATATAAGCCAATTTAAAGGTTAATGTGTTATCCATTCCTTAATATTTTTTTTTATAAATGTGTGAAAACATCTGACAGTCAATAAAGGGTTATTCAGTTGGAGATTAGGAAATATATGAGAGAGAGGGATAAGAAAGAAGATGAGTGGCCATATTTATATTTAGTTATTGAGTTTTATTTGTGAGTAAGGACTTTAGAGGGGGGGCGAGGATATTGCAAAACATTTAATCATGTAAAAATTTGGTATGGGCTTCTTTCACTCGGGCGCCAAGGTGCCACTCTGGGCAAGCATCAGCTTAGCGCTGCTATTGTGGTACTTAGGTGCCGCTCTTTATGTTTGGTTATTAAGCCATAAATAAGGTTGTTTTGCATCATTTCACGAAACTCCTCACTCAGCTCTTCTTCGGTGACCAAGAGGTGAAATCTTGGGCGTCCCTTTTCTTCCAATTTCTCTTGATTTAAGAAGTTATTTTAGTGGAAATCACTTATAAGAGGAAAATTTCAATCCCTAAACTTTTTCCTTCAATATTCATTTGAGATTTTTGGGTGGAGAAATTCAGATTGGAGATTTTAGGGGAAAAGCTTGATTGAGCTCTTGATTTGCATCTTCTTTCATCCATTTTACTTTTAATCCTTATTTTTTATTATTTTCTACTCTTAACTTACCAATGGCACCTAAAACTAAGAGCATCAAGTCAAAATTTTTGTTTGACAAGAAGAAACTTGTAAGCTCTAAAGCGGAGGAGCATTACAATGACTTCTTGACATCGAAGTAGATGATTGCTTAGCGAGGATTCATTAGCACAGTGTGAGCCATAGAAAGTATGATTGTGAGTCATCGTTGGGAACAATTTTGTTAAAGAATCATTGAATTCACTAAAGTTGATTAACCATTTAAGTAGTCAACTTGAGTAGTCTAGTTTGGAAAGTAGTAAGCTTAGTTGATTGTTTGTAATGAACAGTACTAAATGTGCTTGGAAGTACGAAACAAGATTTGGAATTAAAATCTTCAGTATGAAAGCAAGTCTCTCATTGATTGAATATCTAAGTTCAATAACTATGAGAACATTTCCAACATAGTAGATGGCAAATTTTTGTATATTCTCCACCCAAGGAAATATTGAATCAATAGCTTCTCTTTTGACTCTATGGTGCATTAACAAGTCTTTATCAAACCTTAAAATTTGAAGAAGTAAGATAAAAAAGGAAATTATTTAGTTGGATTAAAGTTTTTTTTACACTTGACGAACTAAGAAAAATGCTTTACACTCCTCAAGAATCTGAGTAAAGCTAAGAAATTTACCTCTTCGTTTTAAGATGAAGCAACTCAAGTTAGTAATTTGGTCCATTCATTTCTACAAATCTTTGGTTTTATTAGTGGTTTACATTTCAATCATAGTTTTAATTTTTCCTTTATTCAACTTGGCATTTTTTAAGTGAATATAATGTTGAAAAACTATAATTGAGCAAATGGAGCATCATTTTGAATTCATTTATAAGTTACTCTAGTGATTTACTTGTCACAAACTCATCATCCACATGTACTTTATTATTTATTTTATTTTAATTTGAGAATAATATATCAGTCATTCTTTGATTATATGCTCCAATAATTTTATGCCCAAAAGCATCACGTTGTATCAATAAACTCTATCATCTATGATGAATGCAATCTTCTTAAAAGCCAAAGGCACCTTGATCCTGATGTACTTTGAGAATGCATCTAAGAAGCTTATCTCTTAATAGCCAAACGTAGAGTTGACTGAGGCATATATTTAGGAAAGGGATATCTATAATGTTGGTAAGACAAGTTTAAGTTGGTGAAGTCTACACAAATTAATAATTTATTATTTGAATTTGACACCATCTCAATATTGGAATTATTCAATGGATATTAAATCTCTATAATGAAACATATATCAAGTAACACTCATAAAACTCTTAGCAAATAAGCTTTAAATATGTAGTAAAAACTTCTCTCATCTTTTGCTTGATCAAATGAGCACAAGTGTTGAGCTTGAGAGTACGACATCCATCATTAACACTTACTCCTTGCATCTTGTCGAGTAACTTTAAGTTGGTGAAATGTACATACATTCATAATTTATTATTTTAATTTTGCACTATCATAATATTAGAAATATTCTACAACAACAAAGCCTTAATCCCACTACGTGGGGTCGGCTACATGAATCCTTTTTCTTCATTGCGTCCTATTTAGTGTCATATTTTCATTTAGTTCTAATAAATTAAGATCATTTTTAATATAGTAAGCCCAAGTCTTCCTAGGTCTACCTCTGCCTTTCTTACCACAAGTTGAATCTAAAACATCTACTCTCCTAATCGAATCATCAGATGGTCGACGTTTAATATGACCAAACCATCTAAGACAACTTTCTCTAATTTTGTATGTCACAGGAGCTACACCAACCCTATCACGAATATATTCATTCCGCATTTTGTCTCTAAGTGTAAAGCCACTCATCCACCTAATCATTCTCATCTCGGCAACACTTAACTTATTATTATGCTTCTCTTTTAAAGGCCAACATTCAGCTCCATAGAGCATTGCAGGTCTCACAACCGTCCTATAAAATTTTCCTTTTAGTCTTAGCGGTACTTTTCTATCACACAAAAGGCCCGA
>JXCR01130785.1:42462-58513 GCA_002079205.1 Phalaenopsis hybrid cultivar
CACCAACTATTTTTATTCGTAAATATTTTTTCTTTTGATTCTCTAAGAACATCTTTTACTACTTGTTTAATAGTGTTTGTTACTTTATCCCACATCACATTTGCTTCTTCATGAATNCTTGGTTTTCTTTAAAGCCTCCTCAACTTCTATTTTGCTAACGCGACGGTAAAAATGAAACGTTTTATTATTATTCACGATATTAAAATCACTAAGGTCGATCGTATCTTTATAAACTTCATTAAAAAGTTTATCAAAGTAACTCACCCACCTATGTTGAATATCTTCTTCCAAAAAAAGTGCTTTTTGATTTTTCATCGTTAATACACTTTACTTGAGTTAAATCTTTACTTTTCTTTTCTCTTTGTTTGGATAGTTTATAAAATATTTTTTCACCTATATTATAAAGGTCATTAAAAGCAGAATTTTTAGCATCACAGATTGTTTTTTTAGACTCCCTGCGAGCCGTTTGTTAGTTTATACATATATTTTTCACCCTCCTTAGTATCTAATATATTATAAAGATCATTAAAAGCTTTAGTATCTAATCTATTATAAAGATCATTAAAAGCAGAATTTTTAGCGTCACAGATTGTTCTCTTGGACTCTCTGCAGGTCGTTTGATATTTTTCTCAGTTCTCTAAGCTTTTACATTTAAACCAATTGTAATAACATAACTTCTTATATTTTATCTTTTCTTGCACATTATTATTCCACCACCAACTATTTTTATTTGTAAATATTTTTCCTTTTGATTCTCCAAGAACATTTTTTGCTACTTGTTTAATAGTGTTTGTTACTTTATCCCACATCACATTTGCTTCTTCATGAATATCCCAAATTTTGAAATCTTGAACTTTACTCATAAAAATAATTTTATTTGTGTCTTTTATGTTTCTCCATATAATTCTGTGATGAGTCCTAGTATTTTTTATTTTCGAACTCTTAATCTTAAAATCTAAAACTAATAAACGATGTTGGGCACTTAAATTTTCATTTGGAATGACCTTACAATCTTTATAATCGCGACGATCTCTTTTTCTCATAAGAAAATAATCGACTTGTGTTTTATTAGATCCACTCTTATAAGTAATAAGATGTTAATCTCTTTTCTTGAATAAAGTATTAGTAATAACAAAATCATATGCTAAAGCAAAATTTAAAATAGATCTACCTTCTTCATTAGTTACTCCAAAACCATAGCCACCATGAATATTTCTGAAATCTTCTACCACTCTACCGACATGTCCATTTAAATCTCCTCCAATAAAAATTCTTTCTTCAAGAGGTTTCATTTGTATTAGTCTTCTAAGTCATTCAAAAATTTATCTTTAAACCCTGTATCTAAACCTACTTGAAGAGCATAAACACTTATAATATTAAAAATCTTAGTATCACATTCCAAAATTTATCTTTAGACCCTGTATCTAAACTTACTTGAGGAGCATAAACACTTATAATATTAAAAATCTTAGTATCAATGGATTAATCTTAAGTGTTATAATTCTATCACCAACTCTATTAATTTTTACAACATTATCTTTCAAACTCTTAACTATAATTACACCTACACCATTTCTAGTGCGACTCTTACCTGAATACCAAAGTTTAAAACCTAAATTAACAATCTCCTTAGCATTTTCTCCAACCCACTTAGTTTCTTGAATACATAAGCTATTAATTTTCCTATGAATCATAATATCAACTAATTCCATTAATTTACCATTGAGAGTATCTATATTCCAAGATCCTATCCTAATATTAGTTTCATTAGTTTCATGGACTAACTTCTTTACCCGCATTTGCCTGTAATGTGGGAACCCTTGCTTATTTAACACTACACTCGGCCGCCGGTGTAGCGGCCCTTGCACACTTTTTCATTGTATTTAGGTTATACAGTGCGTCGCTTTCAGGGGACGCCCTAGCCCTGGCTGTCGACTACTTAATGCAACCCTCTGCTTTTAACATTCGGGCTTGGGACCAGCAACGACAGTGTTAGAAATATTCTATCGAGATTAAATGTATATAATGAATTATACATCATCTAGCTCTTACACCTCTTATAAAATAAACTCAAAAATTATAATGATTACTGGTCTCATTTTTTGCTTGATCCTTTGAGTTCTAGGGTTAATAATGAGATCGTGACATCCAAGATCAACACTTACTCTTTCCATCTTTCCAGCCAACTAAGAAAATACATCCTTATATTCATAGAGAGTTACAATCTATTTAACTCTTAGTCCAGTGCCTAAGGTTTAGCTTAGTTTCAACATACTCCCAAGCTCTCCATTCTTAGTGATGGCTCTAGAACACTTCCCTTTTGTGTGTTTAGTTATATTTTATCATGTTATACATTATCTATTTCCAGTGGATAACAAACTTAAGAATATATTAAGTATAATTTGATGGAAACTACCTCCCCACATTTTAAAAAATTAATAGATAATAGTAGGTTGATACTACCATTTTGAAGAATATTAGTAGTAGTTGGTTAATTATGGGATTGCACATGCTTATCGAGTCAAATATGACAAAGTTAGTCATGGTTGTGAATTACATATATCCTTTTTTCCCAAGTTATTAGTAAAGCTTTAAATTTAATTGTCTCTTTCCTTTATTTTTAAAGCTAAATATTGGGCTTGTTATAGGAATTATATGAAAAATCCCCAAGTTTCTTTTTGTATAAACTTTTAACGAGAATGATCACAAAATTTTAGATGTCAAGACGATGTTGCCGATTTGATAATTTATAACTAGTGCCACGACCACAATTATGTCATTTTATGAGTTTTTCTTTTCTTTTCTTTTTTTTCCATGAACATCAACATCAGTGAGGATGATGATCATTTGGCTGACCACCAATGGTCACGATAAACTCACCAAGTTCACCTTAACTGATTAAAGCCCTTGGAGGCAAGATGTGTGAAAAGCTTTTAGCTCATCCTCTCTGAGCATGGTCGAGAATACTCTTATAATATTGACTACTTATGTCAATATTGGTTCATTGCAAGTTCTTTGGTGGGTGCCTTTCTTTGCCTCTTATGATTTACCTTAGGTGTGATATTCTCTTTAACTTTTTAACTTTAATGAAATCATTAATCAAACTACTCAAATGATTGCATCAATATGTCTACTTCATGGTTATTTTGAATAGTATTTCTTTCTGTCATACAGAAGATCTCTAACTTCTGTAAGTGTCGGCCTACAAAAATACTCTTTCTTCAAGATGGTTTTTATCCTTTTCAGCAAGTGAAAGTCTCAGTAGAGTCATTGATGATGAATGATGGTTGGAAGGTGGAGACCTCTTCTCTATTTAGAAATCAATTTATGTTTTCTTAAAATGTGCTTATCCCTTAAAAAGATGAGGCTGGTGCTTCTTAGAGTTTCTCCTTATCCATATTTAATAAGGAATGCTGAAACTTATCAATCAAAATGACAAAAATTATTCCTTGGAAAATGCTTCTCTCAATGCTTTATACTTGATGTGCTAGCAGAGAGTTGTATTACTCTATAGAGATATGAAAGATTGTCAAATCTAACAATTGTTTTATCATTATCTTGTATTCTAATTTAAAATAGTAGCAACATAGACTTTCTCTCAAGCTATAAGGCTAGCATGAGCGAATTATTTTTTTCTAGATCTTTTATCTCCAATATCTCATTCTAGAAGAAAATTATGAATCTTCATGATGAATCTCTTGGCTCATGGTGAATTTGTAATAATGCTTGTTAATATTTTTATGAATTTTATCAACAAGTTAATTATGTAATAAAAATATGTTTGAACTGAGAAATGTGGAAATAACCCTAGTGAAAGGTTGTTGAACCAACAAAGGGTATTCATTTTGAGAGTTAAAGAATAGATGGAACTTGTGTCCATCATTAAATTTTAGCAGCCATAATGCTTACTTGAATGATGTTATATGATCAACAATATTAGATCTTTCTAAAATATCAAGGCTAGAATCATAAAACTCTTTGGTGCCTTTACCTCGTTAATCTCTTTGGTAAAGGAGTTCTAAAGATGGCAACTTCTCTGAGTAACATCTTGAGTATGTCTCTCACATGATTAAGAAGGGAAAAATATTTTTTTTTGGAATGGAATGTATCATCTCCCTTTGCTAGAGCAAATGGAATAGTTATCCTTATCCTTATTACAGGTTTATTCTTCTATGCAACACTATTTCTGGAGGTATGTAGGTTTGTAGTGCCTCCCTCAGCATATGCTACAAGGTTGATTATCACTATCATTCATTCTGTCAACAATTTTATTTTCTATACCATGAATGTTTTGTGAACTCTATGTTGATCAAATTGTCTTTATAACTTAGTTATGCCCTATGAACAACTTGTTGTCAAGTTTTTACATGATTTCTGATCAATATAGCTTCAAGTATGTTGGATCCTGAAATGCCAATGTTTATACTACCTATGAATGACCTGTGTAAGAAGGGAAGAAATTTAGAAGAGATAAATAATAGAGAAAAAAATGAAAAAACCTCTTGGAATTTTATTACAATCAAATAAATACTTTTAGAGAATTATTCATGGAGTTTCCAAGAATCCATCTTCCAAATATCCCTAAAAATTCTTCCAAGAAGCCTTCTAAAACTTCTCTCCAAAAGTCCTTTGAAAAGTACCCCATCGCACCCCCCCCCTGACTTTAACTTGTGGCAACCATGTATGGTTCAAAGTGTAGCTAGCTTGAGATATTTTACTCATAGTACATAAGAAAAAGAAAGTACTCTATAGATAGCATGAAATTAAGTACAAAATGAGATGGTTAAATATGTGGCTTGTGAGCCTTAGAGGCCTATTCAGTTCTTGTGAAGTTGACAAAGTTAGACAGACTTGTTGAAGAGAACTCACTAGAAAAGCTACTAGTGTGTGTGTGTGTGTCTGTCTGTGTTTTGTTGGTTTCAAAGATGAAATAATTAAACCCATTTGAATAATGATGTTGTAATATTAGACAGTTATATTGTTAGGAGTGTGCTTATTTTTAGGTTTAAGAGACGAAGATAATAACAAATGTATATTCTTACCATAATACCAACAAACACAAAAGTTTTTTAGAAAATATTAAGTTTGTTTTATACTAATTTTACAAATGTGAATTTTTATCAATGTAAAGCTATTGCACATATGAGACAATGGCTTAGGATGATTTTAAACTCAAGATGATCTCATATGGTTGCTTAGAATTGGATTCTATTATACTTTAGATTCGTACAATTGACCTATGCATAAAAATTGAAATTTTAGATTTTGTTATGTAATATTTTAACAATCTTTATCATTATAGTGCATTCAATGTTTAATTTTTATGCATTTTTTGCCTAACTTTTTTAAATTAGTATTGATTTATTCATATATTATTTCTTGAAAATTTCTTGTTTATGGTTAGTATGTGTACATATATATATATGCACATTTCTAAAACTACATTTTGTTCACTTTATAAATAATTTGCACAAATGTGTTCTAATTTTTGCATAGTCGTATGTTTTTTTTCTAATTTTATATAACCTTTATTAAATCAGACATTAATTTTATGTGCATATTAAATACTTAGAGGGAGATATTTTTGATATTGTCTTTTATTTGTGAATGTTGAGTCATAAATTATGAAGTAGGTGACTCAAGCATGTAATATAAGGGAGAAAACCTTCTCCTTCAACTAATAGTCTACAAAACCTTCCATATATTGCTAATCTTTAATTTGTTAACTTTATGGCTATTCTTGTCCTACTCCATCACCAAACCAATCAACATAAACATAAGGAGTGAAAAGAGTGGGCACAAAAACTTTAATTTGGGTGTGTTAAAGTCATATTTAAGTTATGGCTAGTTGAAAATGTTATCCTAAAAGAATTAGATCATCATTAACCTACATTTTTACAATTTTGCATTATAATTCATATTAATCATTTGTTCATAATTTACAATATAAATTTTGGTAGCATATAAATTATGTATGTTAATACATAAGAATTGAGTGGTATGCATGTAAATCTACCTTAATATATGAAAAATTATTGCATATATACACTGCATGCAGAGATGCATTCGGTGTCCGATACTGACCATAGATCACAGTGATCTACGGTCAGGATGCAATCAAATTTTTTTTTGAAAAATAAAAAAATTTAAAGCGGGGTCCATTAAAATACATCATGAACGTAAATAACCGTGATCTATGATCAAGATCGGACACCACTTACATATTTACATGCGATATATATATATGCAATAATTTTTCTTAATATAAGGGCGTTAAGTTACGTCAATAAAGCCATACATCTCCGGCTTTTTCAAAAGTGGTTCGTTATTCAAGCTTTCTGAAAAAGTGTCCTCAAATTAGTTGTCGATAAATGAGGCATAAAAGGACAAATGAGAAACAATTGGTCCCCCACTTTCTGAACTTTTTTATTTTCTTTTCTTTTATGAGTATTGGTCAACAATCACTTTCAAAACAATGGCTTCTCGGGGAGGTTGATTATGCTCACAACATAATTTACTTGCTTGAAAGGCACTTTTTATCTAAAATCAAAATTAAACGAGTATTTTTTTTGCATACGTCCAGAGTCTAACAGTGTGGCGTCACGTGTTAAGTAGATCCCGTCATAATACACAGGCATTGATCAGTGTTAAAAATAGTAGGGCCCACTTGACCCATATTATCGCACAATTTAACTCCGGACGCAATCTGAAGCCTTGATATAATATTTTTTACGTCGTTGGAGTCAACAATAAATAAACACACAACAAGGGTTATAATTACTGATTTTCAAAAAGTTTGAGGGCATTGTCGTGTTAGGGACTAATTACCATTTGCTTAGCATGGGAAATGAATCCCATCATGCCACGATTTTTATCAAAACTTAGGGTGTGTTTGGGGCAGCTTGTGCATTTCAGGATATGTTGCTTATCCTGAAACGCGGTCTGCGGGCGGGCCGCGGTGTTCGGTCCGCGGCTTACGTTTAGTGTAAAAACCCAAACGTGGTTTCGAATAAACTGGCAAAATGCGCGAACCAAACGGGCCCTTAGATGTATGGTGGAAGAAATAGAACCCAAATTTATGATTTGAATTAATGTGATTCACATGGCATTGTTAGTTTTGCGAATTATTTTTTCATTTAAATTTACATTATTTAACTTTCATAAATTTTCATTCAGTTCCGAGTCAAATTTAATCATCTTATAGCATATCCGATTAATTCCCTTTTTGCTCTTGGTTTGTAAATTGTAGGTAGCTATTCCTAAAGAATCCCATTTTACAAAAATTATTATTTTTGGCTACCAATTTGATTTATTCTGCCATATCGAGTCGGCCTAAGAATACATTTATCATCAGCGTACTGGCAAAAAAATAAAATTAATTTGGCCTAATTAAGATATTCGTCATGTTGATAAGTCTCTAACATCACTTAAATTATGTGAGCTGCAGATGATTCAATCCGATCATGGCGCGGGTCTGTTTGGGGCAGCTGCAGCTTATCCAGCTTATGCTGCAGCATAAGCAGTTTATCCTGATAATCTGCTGATGACCAGCTGATTCGGATAAGTTGACTGACTGTTTGGTTAGTGTGTTTTGAGAACGGCTGATTCTAGATAAATTACCAATCTGCCCCTGTTCTGAAAAAATTGTTTAGTTGTTTTGTTCTTGTGTTTTGTAAACAGCTTATTTGCAAATTTTTTGACAGATTTATCAATCTTTTTAATGCAATCATAAATGGGAGATAAATGTGAATATCGAAGAACATGAAAATACAAAATATTTCAAAAATTAAAGTTAAAATGTTAATTTTGTATATTTTTGTTATTAATTAAGCATTTTTACCCTTTATTAATTTATTTAAATTAAATATAAATAAAAAATAGACAAAATCAGTTCCATATTGTTCATAAAAATCATTTCAACTCACTGTAAAGACTTTAAATTTATTTAAGTTGATTTGACCATTAAAATAAATTTTGTAAGTAAAAATGATAATTTTTGCATGAAATAAATTATATTAAATTAAATAAGCTTAACGAAATTATGAAAAATAGTTTTCTGTGTTCCTTATGCTTTGGGGCATTTACTAAAAATAAAATTTATTTTTGTGAAAATATTTTATTTTTAACGTATATTTTGAATTAAAAATAATTAAACTNGATAATTTTTGCACGAAATAAATTATATTAAATTAAATAAGCTTAAGGAAATTATGAAAAATAGTTTTCTGAGTTCCTTATGCTTAGGGGCATTTCCTAAAAATAAAATTTATTTTTGTGAAAATATTTTATTTTTAACGTATATTTTGAATTAAAAATAATTAAACTAATCAAAATTTTCAAAAATACAAAAAATAGTTTAAAATGTGTGCAATTATTCCCTAATCACTTAAGACACCGTAAACAATTTTTTTTTTAATTTTTCTAAATTAAAAATAAATTTTTAAAGGCCTAAAATGCTTTTTTTTATTATTTCCCATTAAAGTACTTATAATAAATTCAAAATAAATCATAAAATTATAAAATTTATTTCTCTAAGTTTCTTGAACTTATGAGGTCTAATAAAAATTTAAAAGTCATTTTTTGAAGATTAAAACATATTTTTGTATTTAAATAATCATTAAAAATGAGCTTTAAATATTTATAATAATTACACTTTTATTCAAAAAAATCATGAAATTTTTGTCTAAGTATTTTTCTGACCCAGAAAAACCTCTAATAATTTTCCCATAAATTAAAACTTCATTTTTTTAATTAAATAAATTAACATTCAAAAATCCTATTTTTGAGTTAAAATAATTATCTTAAATTAAATTAAATTTTTTGAAAAATCACACTCCCCTCCTGACATTTTAATTAATCTATGGATAGAATACTCAAAGATTTCCAAGGCCATTTGGGTTTTGCTTGTAGAATTATAAGATGAAAAGCCCAAAGGGCAAAGTGGTAATTTTAGATTTTTGTGTCTTAATCAAAATTTAGGNTGGCGAAATACGCGAACCAAACGGTACGGCGACGTTTTGAAAACGTCGCCCGCACTTATAAGCTGCCCCAAACGGGCCCTTAGATGTATGGCGGAAGAAATAGAACCCAAATTTATGATTTGAATTAATGTGATTCACATGGCATTGTTAGTTTTGCGAATTATTTTTCATTTAAATTTACATTATTTAACTTTCATAAATTTTCATTCAGTTCCGAGTCAAATTTAGATTTTCATCTTATAGCATATCCGATTAATTCCCTTTTTGCTCTTGGTTTGTAAATTGTAGGTAGCTATTCCTAAAGAATCCCATTTTACAAAAATTATTATTTTTGGCTACCAATTCGTTTTATTCTGCCATATCGAGTCGGCCTAAGAATACATTTATCATCAGCGAACTGACAAAAAAATAAAATTAATTTGGCCTAATTAAGATATTCGTCATGTTGATAAGTCTGTCACATCACTTAAATTATGTGAGCTGCAGATGATTCAATCCGATCATGGCGCGGGTCTGTTTGGGGCAGCTGCAGCTTATCCAGCTTATGCTGCAGCATAAGTAGCTTATCCTGATAATCTGTTGATGACCAGCTGATTCGAATAAGTTGACTGACAGTTTGGTTAGTGCATTTTGAGAACGGTTGATTCTAGATAAATGACAAATCTGCCCATGTTCTGAAAAAGTTGTTTAGTTGTTTTGTTCTTGTGTTTTGTAAACAGCTTATTTCCAAATTTTTTAACATATTTATCAACATTTTTAATGCAATCATAAATGGGAGATAAATGTGAATATCGAAGAACATGAAAATACAAAAATATTTCAAAAATTAAAGTTAAAATGTTAATTTTGTATATTTATGTTATTAATTAAGCATTTTTACCATTTATTAATTTATTTAAATTAAATATAAATAAAAAATAGACAAAATCAGTTCCATATTGTTCATAAAAATCATTTCAACTCACTCTAAAAATTTTAAATTTATTTAAGTTGATTTGGCCATTAAAGTAGATTTTGTAAGTAAAAATGATAATTTTTGCACGAAATAAATTATATTAAATTAAATAAGCTTAAGGAAATTATGAAAAATAGTTTTCTGAGTTCCTTATGCTTAGGGGCATTTCCTAAAAATAAAATTTATTTTTGTGAAAATATTTTATTTTTAACGTATATTTTGAATTAAAAATAATTAAACTAATCAAAATTTTCAAAAATACAAAAAATAGTTTAAAATGTGTGCAATTATTCCCTAATCACTTAAGACACCCTAAACATTTTTTTTTTCTAAATTAAAAATAAATTTTTAAAGGCCTAAAATGCTTTTTTTTATTATTTCCCATTAAAGTACTTATAATAAATTCANGGGAAAATTATTGCATACATACACTGCATGCAGAGATGCATTCAGTATCTGATACTGACCATAGATCACAGTGATCTACGGTCAGGATGCAGTCAAAATTTCAGAGTCTAATTAAAAAATTTAAAGCGGGGCCCACCGAAATACATCATGAACGTAGATAACCGTGATCTATGGTAAAGATCAGACACCAGATACATCTCTATATGCAGTGTAGTATATGTATATAATAATTTTTCTTAATATAAGTGCGTTAAGAGCCATACATCTCCAGCTTTTTCAAAAGTGGTTCGTTATTCAAGCTTTCTGAAAAAGTGTCCTCAAATTAGTTGTCGATAAATGAGGCATAAAAGGACAAATGAGCAACAATTGGTCCCCCCCTTTCTGAACTTTTTTATTTTCTTTTCTTTTTATGAGTATTGGTCAACAATCACTTTCAAAACAATGGCTTCTCTCGGAGGTTAATTATGCTCACAACATAATTTACTTGCTTGAAATGCACTTTTTATCTAAAATCAAAATTAAACGGGTATTTTTTTTTGCATACGTCCAGAGTTCAATAGTGTGGCGTCACGTGTTAAATAGATCCCGCCATAATACACAAGCATTGATCAGTGTTAAAAATAGTATGGCCCATTTGACACATGATGTCCCATATTTTAACTCCGGATGCCATCTGAAGCCTTGATATAATATTTTTTACGTTGTTGGAGTCAACAATAAATAAACACACAATAAGGGTTATAATTACTGATTTTCAAAAAGTTTGAGGGCATTGTCGTGTTAGGGACTAATTACCATTTGTTTANCATATTTTGAAGGACAAGTTGAACTTGCCATATTTTGTTCTAGAATCATCCACTAAAAACTTCAGAGGCTCAATAGAATCATACTTTGGGGTTAGATAACTATACCTTCATCTACTCTTGTACTTTAAATTCTTTGAAAAATTACATACATGTCTTGCAAATACTAACCTTTCAGGTGGAGGAACGAGAAGAATCGACAATTATGCTTTTTAATTACTGTATTTACCTTTTTATACTTCTTGCTTCAAACTTACATGTTAAATAATGATGTCATCCTGAATGAAAATCAAAACTACTAGGATAGCCACAAAACCAAAAAAAAAAATCAAACAAGATAAAATTCAGCACCACAACATTCAAAATATAAGACAATCCAAAATTTAATCACAAACAAAACAATAATCACAACTAAATTAAAAGGTCTCTATTGGATGATCGGGAATCCCTCGGAGGAGGAAACCTACGGTTGATAACGAGATTTCCCACGGTCTAAATGAAAGTATGGAACTCATTGAGTTGAGTTTAGTAAATTCATTTAAACTAAGTTAATCCAAAAGAAAATAGTAGTACCAGAACGAGGGAACCGTAGGATCCTAACCGGTATCGCTTTAATCAACTTTATTATGCCCTATAATATTTAAAAAAACCATAACCCTTAGGGACATTTGATTTTACATCAAGACATGACACATTAGAAAACTTAAACTCGCCACGACGAGGAGCTTGAAGCTAGCATTATGGGTAGCACAGCCATCTTCAACAGCAAAACATGTCTATACCAGCTAAACCACTCCTTAGAATTAAACAACAAGCCATAGGATTTCGAGGTTATCAGCCTAGTGCGACATAAATCCTAAACTTTCCTTTAGGCCTTTGTATGGCTCTGCTATTTAATATAAGCCCTAACTTGTCTTAGGATTCGGAGGTTGTCATTCGTCCCGACCTAAACCCTCATATCGTCCAGGCTATTTGTATAATCGTTTCATACGAATGTAAGCCCTAACTAATAAAATTTGCTAGATGATACATTTAAGTAATTTCTCTCCAAAATTGAAGCCAAACCATAGGGTAGCTTGGGAAGTCACTGAGGCTCTCCTTCGGATATATGACATCCCCTAGTCTCTCTTCCTTTAGATTTTGTAATATTTTCCAAATTTGAGACATTCCCCTTTCACACCTCTTTGTCTGATCTCTTTGAAAAGTCCTATCATTTGAAATCCCTTGAAGATAATATCCCTTAATTTTTATCGAGAGTTTTTTAGATGACTTCGGTTATGTAAGATGTAATTAACTATAAGGGCTTGCCATTATAGGAAACTTTTTCAAACCCAGCTTAATATAAACCAATTTTAATTTTTCATATTAAATAGGAGAACTTATCGGCTTATGAATAAATTGGTTTTCGCAGATTAAACGGATGTCATATGTTTCTTAGTTTATTTGGGCGATCCTCACCCTCAAGTGTTGTGTTTATCTTTCGAGATAAATATGTGGCTCGAGGTGTAATGCTCTTACATTTAAGCTATGAAAGATATGGGATTAGTTTTATTTCATAATTTTCTAAAATTAAATAAATATATATATATATATATAATTTAAATGTATTTCTGAAGCGGAAGATGAGATTTTGATTCCGGTGATCGACAACTTCCAACGGGCAACTCCTTAACTAAAATTGTATCGACAGCTTCTGGCGACTTCACTGGGGATTTGTTTCACTCTCCATTTAAATCAAGGGATATNCAGTTTTATTTCATAATTTTCTAAAATTAAATAAATATATATATAATTTAAATGTGTTTCTGAAGCGGGAGACGAGATTTTGATTCCGGTGATCGACAGCTTCCAACGGGCAACTCCTTAAATAAAATTGTATCGACAGCTTCTGGCGACTTCACTGGGGATTTGTTTCACTCTCCATTTAAATCAAGGGATATTATCTTCATACATCAGTAATGTGTCCATATCCCTTATAGACCAAATTACCTTTCTTTCGTTTGCATACATTACCCATTTCTGTGTTAGGAAAGTACGATCAACTCCTTCAGACTTCAGGACTCTCTATTCAACCACCTTTGAATAGAGAGGTTCAAGAGTTCATTAGGACTTTTAATCTTTGTNAATCTTCATACATCAGTAATGTGTCCATGTCCCTTATAGACCAAATTTCCTTTCTTTCGTTTGCATACATTACCCATTTCTGTGTTGGGAAAGTACAGTCAACTCCTTCAAACTTCAGGACTCTCTATTCAACCACCTTTGAATAGAGAGGTTCAAGAGTTCATTAGGACTTTTAATCTTTGTGTGGGGTCGGACCCCCAATATGTGTGTTGGTGGACTAGTTTTGTCTGGGCATTGTGCGTTGTAAAGTCGGTCCCGCACTGGGTCCTAAACTTCACTTTCCCTTTCGAGTTTGGTTTGTTATGTTGCAAATTAAATCGAATTGTGTCGTGCTGCGCTTAGTCCTTAAATTTTCTTATATTAATTAAATCTTTCCACTTGCAAATTATTTTTACTAAAGTTTAAAATCTTCACAAATTAAGGACTTGCCCAGTCTACAGATTGACCTCTGTTGATTTTGGTGCTCACACTAGAATTATGAGGTATTGGCCAAATAATTAACCACAGGGCTTTCTTTTTGAAGCAGCTACCATGGCATTCCCAATGCTCACTTTCTCGTGCAACCTACCAATGAGCTGTGATGCCCACAATGTCATCTCTGCCATCAAGTTTGAAGCTGGGTTTGAAGGTCTCGAGGTCATCCTCGGGAAAGCTCCCTTCGTCATAATGAAAGTTGCTGCCCAGGAAGCTTAGGAATGGCCTGCTCAGTTCAACCTAAACTGTCCGCAGGATTTCTCTTCTTACAAGAAGGTAAAGACTACTGCCACCATGGCACTTGCTAAGGTTGTTGTTCCCATTTCTGCTAAGGGAAAAGAAGTTATGATCGTTAAAGACCAAACTGAAGGAATAGTTGTTCCATCGTTAGTATTTGAAATTGGATAGAGTTCTAGGACTACACCATTATCCCAAACTCAAAGAAGGAACCGCAGCTGAAAGATTCGGAAGGCTATTAAAGCCCATATTTCTGAAGAAATGTTTGTTGATGAAATTCCTCATCAGGAGGAACCAAGGCTACTAGATACCTACACGCTTCTGCGAGGGAGTAAGCTGCATGCCTTAATGGACACTAATGGGTACTAGAGTATCCAAAAGATTACCGCTATCTTACCATCACCTCATGGACATTTTCGGGAGAGGAAGAAGCCCGCTCCTATCACCCGAGTCAGCACATTGTTCCAGAGACTAGCCACAAGGGAAGTATGTTCCGTCAGTAAATTAGTTAAATGAGTGTGATGAGCAGTATCCCCTCACATGAAGAAAGAGATTCTAAGGGATGTCAGATCTGTTAGACGATCTCAGACACCAACTGAAACTTTACATGCTCACATTCCAGTCAGATTCCGTTTGAAAAGTCGGGTTGATACTACCATTACCATCATCTATACTACTATTGTGGCTGCTCCGAGATCCACAGGCCGTCGACCAGTTAAGTCACGTTTGGGTCCAAAAATTCTACCAATCACCCTTCATGAAGTTTCGAAGGGAGAGATGATGAAGTTACCTAATATTGTANCGGCCTGCTCAGTTCAACCTAAACTGTCCGCAGGATTTCCCTTCTTACAAGAAGGTAAATACTACTGCCACCATGGCACTTGCTAAGGTTGTTGTTCCCATTTCTGCTAAGGGAAAAAGAAGTTATGATCGTCAAAGACCAAACTGAAGGAATAGTTGTTCCATCGTTAGTATTTGAAATTGGATAGAGTTCTAGGACTACACCATTATCCCAAACTCAAAGAAGGAACCGCAGCTGAAAGATTCGGAAGGCTATTAAAGCCCATATTTCTGAAGAAATGTTTGTTGATGAAATTCCTCATCAGGAGGAACCAAGGCTACTAGAGACCTACACGCTTCTGCGAGGGAGTAGGCTACATGCCTTAATGGACACTAATGGGTACAAGAGTATCCAAAAGATTACCGCTATCTTACCGTCACCTCATGGACATTGTCGGGAGAGGAAGAAGCCCGCTCCTATCACCCGAGTCAGCACATTTTTCCAAAGACTAGCCACAAGGGAAGTATGTTCCATCAGTAAATTACTTAAATGAGTGTGATGAGCAGTATCCCCTCACATGAAGAAAGAGATTCTAAGAGATGTCAGATCTGTTAGACGATCTCAGACACCAACTGAAACTTTACATGCTCACATTCCAGTCAGATTTTGTTTGAAAAGTCGGGTTGATACTACCATTACCACCATCTATACTACTATTGTGGCTGCTCCGAGATCCGTAGGCCGTCGACCAGTTAAGTCACGTTTAGGTCCAAAAATTCTACCAATCACCCTTCATGAAGTTTCGAAGGGAGAGATGATGAAGTTACCTAATATTGTATCTGGTCTGCACCATGGAGAGCATACCACTCTTTGACGTACCGATGTTGAGACACCCCGTCTCAAGACATCTTCGCTAAAGAAAAAAGTGTGGGTGCCCAAGGTTGTTGTACCAATACGGTCTAGTGAGCCCGTAGGGTAGGGTCATGGAATGAAGCAAGGGTCCAAAATATTTGGCATTGTCACAGCTGTTACTAGTGAGATGGATGAGAAAGTAGAGGATTTTCAGCGGAATCCTCCAGATCTTAAAATGATACAAGAATCAGTAATTGAAGAAAAGGTTGAGAAGCTCAGGATTTAGATTTCTGAGTTAGCACAGGAACATGGAGTTTCTATTGATGATGAGGATGATGAAAATTTTTACTTTAATGATTACCTAGAGGACGAATTCATGGACATTCATGTTATCGAAACTAGAGCTGCTACATCTGCGCGCGATGCCCAACCTCTT
>JXCR01130786.1:0-71751 GCA_002079205.1 Phalaenopsis hybrid cultivar
ATAATAGAAATGAAGCAAAGAAAATGAGCTCAGATTAAGCCCCAACGATGACAAAAAAAAAACTTCTATCCAAAATGATCTAATGACCGAGTGCCTAAGAAGTCTACATACAACCTAGCAACAAAGAGAAGAAAAGTGGATCATCCCATAATCCAGTGTTCATAATATGGCCCAAGACTTGTCATAATACAAAAGTTAAATTTAGCAAAAAAAAAAATAATTGATTCCAATAAGTCCAATCAACTTCAAAGCTCTCCATTAAATACTATAAAGAACATAACTACATGGGACTTCAAAAGGCAAAGAACAATGACTAATTGGTTGAGCTTCCCCATATTCTTGGATATCATCACAGTTCTAAAAAGGCCAAAAGTTTTTGCAAGTAGAATATTAAAAACAAAGTTGCAAACAACAATTTTAAAATCAAAGTATAGCATTTGTAATTCTCAAAAACCAAGTTTATTATCTGCAAGTGTGAAAAAGAATTGCATCATTGCTAGTGAAAAACTCAAAATAAGAGCAAACCAATCTGTAGAGATATTCGGACATGCTGCAAAATAGACATCATGTAAAACTCCAAACACTACGAACAACCAAAGTAGAATAATTAGACATTCAAAATCATAAAACCAAGTAAAGCCGCCAACTCTGAGGTGAAATTAGATCAAAATGAACCTAATCACCAAATGAGTTTGAGATTCCAATCTTAATCCAGAAATCAAGAGAAATGAATCATCAATGCAATGAGAAGTAGCATTGCTAGTCCATGAATCAAGGTAGAAACAAAAAGTCCCACACACTACAATGATTGAAAGAGTAGTAATAAAGATTATAATAACAGAGGGGCCAACAAGGAAAACCTAGCATGTGTAACCATGTGTAATAAATGAAAACAAGTAAAGTAATGCATCAATAACAGATTAGTCACCTAGCTATACTCAAGCAACCATAGATAGATAAATATGTCATAATAGAGAAAACTCATAAAAGGAACATCGAGATAGCAAATCATAAAAGCCATAACACATTCAAACTAATAAAAAGAAATCCATAGAAAGGTATAAGCCATACAATATAAATAACTCCCTGATATGAGAAGGAGCAATCTCCATACACTTTCATTATCCACTTTTTTCTTTCGAAATAATTCAAATTATGTTGATAATAACTTCTATTTACTTGTTCAAACTATTAAAAAATTTATCATTTCTTTCCAACCAAATAAAAGAAGAAGATATTTTCATTGCTTCTAGGAAGAATTATCTTGAAATGTTATAATTAATGGTATCAACGAAGACCATTATCTGATTTGAAGTTGCGTCCACGATGAATGAATTAACCAAAAGCATGAAATCTTTAAGAGATAAAAAGTCAAAGTGACATTCAAAGAATAGATGAGAGTGCGACTCTATGTAATTTTGACACAAAACATAATGAGTAGAAACCATGATTCCCTTAAAAGCAAGAATATCCCTAGTTGTAAGCCCCCTAATAATAATGTTCCAATGTAATGTAGTAAATAATTTATGGAAATATCCTTTAAACCAAAGCAGATTATACCAAGTGACCCAAGAAGCCCCTCATAAAAAAAAGCCTTTTTTGTGAGAGTGCACATTTTTCCCATTCGAAGAGCAATTGATGTGAAAGTATTCAATGAGAATTTGGAAGATGATGAAGATACAATCAAAAGGGGTATTTTGATTAGTAGGAAGAAGCCAAGAATTGTTCCTTATCATATCATTAATAATAAGTATCTTGAGAAAAATAGAACCAACTAAAAATCGGATCACCAAGTATTTCATGAAGAGATTTGCCTTCGAACTTAGGATCAAAAAAGAAAAAAAATTTACCCTCCTTGGTAATATGAAAATTAATACATTTAATAATTAATGCAACCATTTTCAAAATGATCATCAAGAAAACAGAAGATTTATTTTAAATTTTGAACTAAAAAGATCCAAAATTATGGAAACACTAGCTAGAAAATGCAGAAATATAATAATAAATCTCTTTATATCCTTTCACTACGGGAAATTGTTTGAATAGCATTGCAGAATTTTGACGTTAATCTTGATTAGCATCATAAAAAAATTGATGTTAAAATAGGTATCGCTAATTTATTTTGTATTGAAATTTTTGCCAAATAACGTAGCCAAAATCTGTCACTACAAATTTACGTTGCAATTATCGGTCACGCTAGAGTAATGGCACATGGGTGTCAAAATAGGTCGACACAAATTAATATCACTTTGCTTCGACCCTATTGCATTGTTTTAATGTCGATATGTATTGATTGATGGATTTAGATTTTAGCATCGGAATATTCTGACACAGCCTGTATGAAACAACAAAAAAATAATAAAATGATCAGATTTTCACACACCTACAAATAAAAACCACAAGCAACGTAAGAGGATAAGAAATCTCCAACATAATTTCGTATACCAAATTGGATTAAATATAAATAGATTATATTATAAAAAGTTCACAACATAAGAGAATGAAGTATTGATTAAGTGAAAATGAAAAAAATATATACAATCAACCCCTATGTTGAGGGAACAAATCAAACAGAAAATGAACTCCTAATTTTCCTCACTAACATCATCCTGCTCCTCCTCCTCCTCGGTCGCACTCATATGGTGCTTGCTTCAGGGATCAAGACTCTTCGTCTAATGTGCCAAACTATCTGCAACAATCTATTGGCTTGTATGCACATGTCAAAGCTCTTCATTTATCATCATCACATGCCTAGCAAGCTCCTCATGCTAAGCCTATAATGAGCTGTTGGGGCTACCCACAGATGTACGGGAGAGTTTTGCCTCAAATGTTATCCTCTTTGCTCATATGTCATACACTCTTCCCTTCTTCTTCCCCGTGACCATCATCCACAACTCAAAATCAGACTGAACAGTAGTAAACTACCTACCATAGCTATTGGTGGACAATGATAGCTGGCTGGTCATCTCTCTCTATCTCTCCCGAAGCTGCTCGTACTCCTCCTACATGACAAAATTTAAACATTAATTTACATTTCAATATTAATTGTCATGTTAATAGCCCACAATAATGGAAAAATACTTTTTTTAAAAATTACATTGACATGTCTAGAGTGCTCGGATAGCCACTGATGTGTGTCTGCACACCGATATGCGAGGAAATGTAACTCTACAGTGGATGGCTCTTATTCAAGCTCCTTGACTTATATACATGATCATATAATATAAGAGACACTTAAATACATTAAATTATAAGCTTATGAGTTTTGAGATGATCATACAAATCTCTGGTATGGCTCTCTGTGGGTGATCAAACCTCCAATGTGTAGTATGCCCCTCTGGCTTCCTCTGTCGTCCATTTCTGTTGTTTGCCTCTTGATCTAGTATTTTGGAGACGCCCATGCTCAATTCAACTAAGCCCAAACTTTCTCACCAACCCACGAGGGCCTCTGGCCTTTCTTTTGCGTTGTAGTAAAGTTGTCCTCGAGCTTGTGCCTAACATGAATCTCACAGATTGTCTTGATCTATTGGTGATGTTCCAACAACTAGTAAAAAGACTTGTGCAAATTAGAAATTATGTAATTTGGATTAGATAAAAAAGATAGGAATTAGAATTTAATTTTAAATTAACATATCATATCTCAAACTCTCTAAAGAACATGTCTCTAGTTGCAATTAGGATTTGCTTCCATGTAAGAAATGGCTGATCGTATCTACTACGGATGTTCTCTGTGATCCTCATCGCAGACTGCTTAGAAGGGTAGAACCTACAAATGAAACATTAGTTACATTATAAAATGTAATGAAATTTAAAACTTCTTTATTGTACAAAATATATTTGACTTACGAGTCACCCTCCGACGCGATATGGCCTCTATTGGTGGGGTCAACCATCTTTGGTGCTGGAGTAGAGATGTCTGGCTCATCAAACAAGGACTCTGGGTGGAAATATGGTGCAGGAGTGCGATTAGGTTCCTGTGAGGGACCTAGTGCAGAAGGATGGGCAACAAAAGTGGTCATCGAAGTGGTTGCACAACTATCGTACTTATCGCTAATGACAACCTTCTTCAACTTTTGATATGTGTTCCCCAAAGTCCCCTAAATGTTGGTTCTCTCTGGGGGTGAAACACTTATCATTTGCAAAAGGAAAAAAAATATTTACTTGGATTGGTATGTAATATAGGATAGAAAATTAAAATGAGAACAATACAAAATGCCAACACAAAACATGTCGTAACCATGCAAGAAGGTGTAGAAACTAAACATCTAAGTATACTATTTATTCAGTTTCTTTCAATGATTCTCCCGCAACTTAATCATCATTTTCATTCGTATGGGCTTCTTCATGAAGCCCTTTGGCATCCTCTAAGTGTAACTTCTTATCCAAGGAGCTAAGCTGAATATAAAAATCAAACATTACTGGCTCTTGGTAAAAAGGTTCGATCATATTTTGCATTTCAATAATTTTTCATGGTCCATTCCTCAATAAAATAGCCCAATCATGTGTATCCCTTGCTTGACTAGGATATTGAACTTAATAAACCTAACTGGCCTAAAGTGCCAGAATAAATGGGTCATATTTTACATATTTTCTATTCATTTTAACTTCAGTAATATCATGTGCGTCTAGTGTTTGTGTTACCTGAATAAGATCAAACCACTCATAGTTGAACATGTAGATATTGCGTTCAACATAGCTTATATATTACAACTCGACTATTTCATTTAATATGTCTTACTAACTAATCTCGTTATATGTCTGTCTGTTTCCTCTAACATACACACCACAATTACAAGTCTACTTTCCTTCACACCAAGTACTTGTGTGAAATTTGTAACCATTTATTTCAAATATGTGTCATGTCTTGATACTTCAATTGGTTCCACTGATGTGTAGAAAAGAATGATTAAATTCCTGTATGTTTTGCACTTTTTTATGAATGAAATTGCACTTTAAAGAAAGGAATTTTCATGTTTTACTTGTGGGTACAACAAGTGCTGAAAGCAGAGCAATATGGAGAAGACATGGAGCAAAGAATCAAAATGGAGGATTGGTCCCTAAGCGTCGGGCCCATGGGCTCCTAGGAGCCAGTCCCTCACCTGATAAATCAAGAAGGTGGTACTTAGGTGCCGCCCACTTGGTGCCAAGAAGTCGTGACATTGGTGCCTAGGCAATGCTCCTTTGGGAACCAAGGTGCCCAGGCCATTCTATGTAAACTAAGGATTGGTGCCTATGCACCAGCCCCTTTGTGAGTAGGCTCAAGTAACTTCATGGAGCAATTTTGGTAGCTCAGACAGCATGAGGAGTTGTGCAGGAGATCATGGGGGACTTTTTTGTTATTGTACATGATTTTATAAAATAGAGGTATTGGGGTTGTTGAAGAATGAATGTTAGTAGGTCTAGAACTAGTCAATTTAAGGAAATTGATATGATTTTGTAGCTTGTTGTAGAACCTTCTACTTCTTCTTCTAGGATAACGGATAGGGAGATCCTTCAAGAGTAGTATCCAGGAGTCAAGATGGGCTTTGGTGGAACATCTTCAGGTCATTATAAAGGAGAGGAAGATAAGTTTATTGTCTTTCTTATTGTATTTTTGTTGCAAACATTTGGATAGTGGAATTCTCTTGTTTCAATTATTTAGTGAGTTGCTTCTTTCATGCTTTTTACCCTTTACCTTACCTTATGATGAATAAGTAGGATGTGTAGGAGTGAAAAATATTTTCCAAATTATTTTCTTAATTAGTTAATGTGATGATTAACCTTAAAATATTCATTTACTATTCATTCTAGCCAAGTGAAATGTTAAAATATGTTTCGAACTATATTGACTCGAGAGAGTTATGGTGGAATCAATTATGTTAGTCACATTGAACTATGGACTATAGGTGGATATACTTCTTAGGGAGATGTAATTGTTAGGTAAATATTCTTTGACTAGTTCAAAATGGGATTTAACAAGTTAAATTCATTTTAACCAATCTTCTTTATGCAGTCAAAAGACAGTAATGAAGAGAGTTGCTTCTATTTGTCACTAGCCAAATTTACAATTAATATTTTACATTTCCAACACTCCACTTACATCATTATAAGGGAGGGTAGCTTTAGAACCTAATCTTCACTAACCCAACACCTAGTTAAGTAGGAATTATGTAGGATTTCAACTTTACATTTGCTTTAGATACTATAGGATTAGTTTGTAAGACTTTTAATCCAATCTAAATTACAGGCTAGAAAAGTCTAATTCCCTCATTCCTTATGGGATCGAGATTTCAGACTTAAAAGACATATATTACTGATATGACACGTGCATTTGCGTGAGCCCCCAGAGTGTAGTTGCACTTGGAAGCAGTACCAAGTTTTTGGTGTCATTGTTGGGGAATGACTGTGTATTTAAATTAAGAGAATTTTAGTTGAATCTCTTGGTCTTAGACTTGGAAAAATTTTAGTGTTAATTACTTGTGTTTAATTTATTTTTACTATTTATGAAAAAAGAAGAAAAAGTCAAAAATATTTGTACCTATAAAATTCTCTAGTTTTTGTATGCATAGTGTTGGGCCTATGAGACTTGCACCATATGATTTTCAGCTAGAGAGGAATATTAAGAAAACTAGAAAAACCAAAGAGACTTGAATAAATCATAGGAGAAATGGCAAACGACCCGCCTAACAACCCAACAACTCAGAAATCAACCTGTGAACTAATTCATGATTCACATAGACCATTAAGAGACTATGCTAACCCAACAATAGTTAAAATTCACTTAAGCATAAGCTAACACATTCAAAATGAAATCTTTTATCATCCAAATGGTTTTTAGGAAAATTAGTTTAGGGAAACCCTAACTGAAGATCCTAACTTACACTTAGTGAATTTCTTAGAACTCTGTGCTACATTTCACTATAACTATGTATCAATAACATTATTATTCTTAGGATTTTCCCTTTCTCCTTGAGAAATAAAGCCAAAATGTGATTAAATTCATTAGCACCTGATTAATTGGGATATGGAGTGACTTAGCTCATAAATTCCTAGCTAAGTATTTCTCGCCTTCAAAAATAGCTAAATTGAGGAATGATATCACTTCATTTTATCAATATGAAGGTGAGTTAACTTATGAAGCTTGGGAATAGTTCAAGTAACTTCTTAAGAAGCACCCCTATCATGCACTGCTTGATTGGTTGATAATTCATAATTTTTATAATGATTTAGTATGATATCTTAGGTTTATTGTAAATGTGTTGCCGGTGGGTCGCTTATGTCAAAGCCATTTGATGAGGCCTATTCTCTAATTACAGAGATGGCTGTCGACAACTTTCAATGACCTTCTGAGAGTGTGAACCCCAGAAAGGTAGCAATTGTACATGAAATAGATATTCTTTCAATTTAACTTCTCAGGTAGCCATAATTTCTAGAAAGTTAGATTAGTTTGGGATGGACCAACCTCAGGGATTCTAAGTGATTAAGGAAAATTCATTCAGACAATTGGTTAACACTAAAACTTCATCATTTGAGACTCCAAATGCAATTAACAATAGGGTGAACAACCCATATTCCCGTATTCTAACTATTACAATCCCATTTAGAAGAATCACCCTAACTTTAGTTGGAATAACAATCAAAGTGTAGAAAACCAATAATGGGAGGTAATAATAATCAACCTACAGTTTTTAGGAATTAGAACAATCATGGAACTTTGAACCTGAGACCATCTTATCCTCCAATATTTAATGTTAACCCACAATTAAAAGAGAAGAAGTTATCTTTGGAAGAAGTTGTTTTTTAAATGGGAAATCTATTACAAAGCCAAGGTGCATTTGTTAAGAACATAGAGAACTAATTGAGACATATTATGAACTCACTTAACAGTCAATTTTAAGAAAATCTTCCTAGTAACATTGAGATTAACCATCAATAAAAGAGTAGTAAGCACGTAAAGGCTGTCAGGTCGAGGAGTGGACGAGAGTTGGAGGATGTGATCCAAAAATATTATGAGGTGGAGAAAGAGAACAAGGAACCTAAATGACTTGTGGAAGACCTTTCTAAGGATTTAATAAGATCAGTGTCACCCAATATGATTAACATAAAAAGAACGCCACCATCATTTCCTTAGAGTCCCAAGAAATAATAATTGGATTAACAATTTTCACGATTCATAGAAGTTTTCAAGAAATTAGCCATTAACATTTTTTTTTATTGAGGTTCTAGAGTAGATGCCCAACTTAGTAAAATTCATGAAGGATATACTCACCAAGAAGAGGAGCTTTAGAGATTATGAGACTGTGACTCTCAATGAGGAGTGTAGTGCTATCATTTAGAAGAAGCTTCCTCAAAAGCTTAAGGATCCTGGGAGCTTCACTATTTTATGTGCAATTGAAGAAAAGTTCTATGAGAAGACTTTATGTGATTTAGGTTCTAGTATTTACCTTATGCCATTGTATATTTTTAAGAGATTAGGATTAGGAGAGGTGGTCCTACCAGTGTAATCTTTCAACTCGTTAATCGTTCGATCACTATTCGAGGGGGACTATAGATGACATTTTAGTGAAGTTGAAAAAAATCATCTTCTATGTTGACTTCATTGTACTATTATGAAGGAATATGACTTGACCCGCAATTGCACAGTAATTTAGCTTGCAAAAGAAAGCCAAAAACTTGATCCAATTTATATTTAACGGCTAGTTACAAAATCGATATGTTATAAATTTTAGAATTCTTTATTAATAGTTTACACTCTAGGGGTACTATGCAAATATACATATCGTTTCAAGTAATATAGGGCTTTTTTTTAATGACCTTAGTATTCATCCCACAGAGAAGCGAGGTAAGAAATTTCTTAGCTTAATTCTAGTCTATTACTATTAGGTCATAGTTTAAAATTTTTAAAAAGTCTGGTATTTCTAAATTCACTAATAAACACTAAAATTATAATTAGCTAACTTAAATAAAAAACAAATCTAAGGAGATTGGTTAAATTTTGTAATGTTATTATATAAATTAAAATTCCCTTCCCCTTGCAATTAGATCATAATCAACGCAGAAATCAAATGTCTAAAGGTAAAAATGAGGTTTAGTGACAAATAAGAGCATAAATAATATTTAACCTCTCTCGAGTGCATAAAGAACATTAGCTAATCTAAAGTAAGTTCCATATTATATGGTAGTGTTGAGTAGATTCTTGTCTCTCACTTCTGGATTACCCACTGTGCCCTCTCTATAAGACCTACTAGTGAATTCAGGTTCCAACACTAGACCAAATTGGTAAAGGATCTATCCCATCACCCTAGGAACACCAATTCTACGCCTATTAAAATTTATCCCCCTATCTATTTGCACTCTGCTTAGATTGTGGTCGCCCTCCTCGTAAGGCTAGTGTGGTACTCATAATTTTAGTGAAATCATAGCCTTCCCATGTCATTATGTTTCACAACATATTTTAACATCACAAATGACCAATTTTCAAAGTAAATTAAGAATTAGTGAAAATACCATCACAAATTTGAAATAAAAGAAATCTTCAAACCATTCTAATCCCACACATAATTAAATCTCATCGCAAGGAGAAAGAGTAAGGAATACTACTCACTAAGCATAGAGAAAACACAACTGAAAACTTTATTTAAATCAAAGCAAATTCACTAGAAAAGTGTTTAAAAAAATTATAAGATAATAAAGAACATAATACTTAGCTTTTCCCTTTGAAAGAAAAATGAAAATCATTCCGACAAAGTTTCCTGCTGATCCACACAAAGTTCCTACAATTCCTTTCAAATATCTCTCAAAATCCTTCACCAATCTCTTCAGAAAAGGTATAAATTTATATCTCCAACTTTTATGTACGACCTTTGGATGTTCATGGAGTTTCTAAGAGTTTCAAAAGAAAAAAGGTACCTTCCCAAGTTCCAAAAGGTTCTTAACACTCTTTTGGGCATCTAGATGTTGTTCATAACTGTCTCTGGCACCTAGGCGCCAAAATGGGCACCAAGGCACCATTGTTTGGGCAATAATAGTGTCTAAGCATCATTTTTTGAGTGATACTAGAGCTTAAGCACCACCCTGTCAAAAATGCTCCATTTCACTCGTCTTCACCCTATTTCAGCTCTAAACTACTCCAAGTGTTATACCTATAAGATAACCATGAAAAGAACATTTCTTTCAAATGTAATTTCATTTTAAAATATGTGATAAATGTTTAACATTGAGCATAGAAAGACATAACAAAATGTGTCAGGTTAGAATTTTCTTCCTAACTCAATTTAACTCTAAATTGCACCATTTTCTCTCAATTTTCTCCAAAACTCCATACCTATAACTAAAAACATGCAAAATACCTTTATTTAAAGTGAAATATCATTAAAATAAGCTTGAAATGCATATATAAAATAGGTAATTTTAAGGTGTGTCAGAAGGTAAGGAGATCCCCATCATACTAGGCATAACTTTCCTTACCACTGGTTGTGTTATGATTGATGTATAAAAGGGAGAGTTAATAAACAAAATAAATGATCAGAGGCTAACATTCAATGTGTTAAAATTTATGAAATTCTCTTCTAATTGTAATAAAGAATCCTTCTGTAGGATGTATATCATAGATCATTTGTTAAGCCATCAATTTTAAGAATGTTGTGAAGTTAAACCACTGGAGCAAATTTTGCTCAAAGATGAAACGATAGATATTAAGGATGAATATGCTTTATTAGTTGAAGCAAGATTAGTTAGGGAGAAGTTTTAGATACTTGATAAAATAGAAAATTGTAAACCTCTTGTTCCTTCTCTTGAGGAACCCCTTGAACTTGAGTTCAAGGTGCTTCCCAATTAATTAATGTATGCTTGGAGAACTCATCAACATTACCGATAATCATATCATTAGATTTTACTAGTTCATAAGAGGAACAACCTACGAAAATTCTAAGGAGTTTTAAGAAAGTGTTTGGATGGTCCATAGTAGACATAAAAGAGATTAGTCCTTCTATATGTTTGCATATGATCAGATGGAAGAAAATCATACGCCCAAGAAAAATCCTCAAAGGAGATTAAATGTTATTATGAAAGAAGTTGTAAAGAAAAAAATTTTGAATTGGTTGGATGCAACTATTATCATTATTATATTAGATAGTGCCTCGGTCATACCTATCCATTACGTAACAAATAAACGAGGAGTGACTATGTCAGTAAATGAAAATAATAAATTAATCCCCACTATACATGCCACTGGATGGCATATATGTATTGATTACAAGAAACTAAATGTAGCCACTAGGAAAGATCACTTTACTTAACCTTTTTCTAGATAATATGTTGGATATGCTAGCTAACCACCCATATTTCTTCTTTCTAGATGGGTATTCTTGGTATCAACAAATCTTTATTGTTCTAGAGGATCAGACTAAGATTGATATGGAATAAAACATGCTTAACTACCTTTATTTTTTTGAACCTGTGTATGAATGAAACTGTACTTTAAAGAAGGTTATTTTTTTTCATGCAGGTCCCACATGTAGTAGAAGTGGAATGAAGTTAAGAAGAATCGGAGCAAATAGGAGGTGGCATGAGCTAAGGGAAGACCAAGTGCGTAGCTCCTAGGTACCAACCTTTGGGAATCAAAGCACTACATCCAAGTGCCTTGGTGCCACCTACTTGGGTGCCTAAGTGTCAGTCCTATCCGAGTAGACAGAGAGATTGGCTCCTACGTGTCAAAAACTGTTGGAGTAGTTTTCAGAAGTTGATGTACACAACCCGAGGACTTAAGCAGTGGATATATGTGCTTCCTTAGACTAGTGGGAATAAAGGAAGACATAAGGAAGACTTGTAAACATCAAAAAAGAATTTTAAGGAGATTTAAGGGTTGGAGTCGTCTGATTGGATAGTTTTATCCGTTGTTTATTGAGAGTTTGGAGAGGGATTGAAGAGAGATTGTGTAAGGGAGATAATCAGCATTGTAGGAGGCATTTGGGGAGCCTTTGTGGATGAGTCTTCATCACTTTTTACAGAGGAAAAACTAATTATTATGTTCTATTTTATATTTTTGTGTTTGTAAACACATTTCTAGTGGACAAATAAGGTTATACCACATGTTATATTAAAATAATTTTTAAAATATATTTTATTTAGGACAAATAAGGTTCAGCTTTTTTTTTAAAAAAAATTTCTTCCTTCCCCAAACTTAAATTTAAAATTAGTTTAAAATAGTTCAGTTTATAATAAGCATGNAATGATCTTAAGTTCTTCACAATCCATATACTCATTGTAAAGGGGAAGGATGCATTCTAAAATTTGAACTTTCCATCACAAAAGCTTTGTTAGTTTTAGTAAGTTTACTTCTCAAAATTTAGAATTTAGTTTCGTTAATTTTGTCTATGAACAACATTTTAATTATCATTTATTCTTGTATTTAAAATTCAAATTTCACACTTTACTTTTTTTATTTTTAAAAATTTTAAAACACATTATAATCTTAAGAATTTACTTATAGGCATTTCCAACTTCCCTTTGGGATTGATATCTAGGACTCCATTAGAGCCCTTTATTACTTGAGTGATACATATAGTTGCATTATTTTTATAGGGGATTTGATATTTTAAAGATTTTTAAAAGATAAAACTATTTTCACTGAAGTTATTTTTGTTGGGATAAATTTGCATATTTTTTATTATATTTGTCGTGTTTATTTTCTAATATTAAAAAATATTTTCAAAATTAACACACTAAATTGACCCGCATCAACCCCAAAATGGGAATTGAAATTCGGGTACCAATCCCAAAATGAGAATCGGATGCCATACTCCATCTAAAGTGGTCTCAAACCAAACTCAAGGAATTAGGTAGAGAATTGGATGCCATACTCCATTTAAGGTGGTCTCAAATCGATCTCAAAAGATGAGAATATGATGTCATACTCAATTAAAGGTGGCCTCATACATATCTCAAAAAATTGGGTATAAAATCAGATGTCATACTCCATCTAATGTGGTCTCAAACTGATCTCAAAAGATGAGAATATGATGTCATACTCACTTAAAGGTTGCCTCATAGCTATCTTAAAGAATGGGGAAGAAAATCAGATGGCATTCTCCATCTAAGGTGGTCTCAAACTGATGTTAAAAGATGAGAATAGGATGTTATAGTCTATTTAAGGTGGCCTCATACCTATATTTAAAGAAGAGAATATGATTCCTTACTCTATTTAAGGTGGCCTCATAGCTATCTCAAAGAATTTGGTAGAGAATCAGATGCCATACTCCATCTAAGGTGTTCTCAAACCGATCTAAAAAGATGAGAATATTATTTTATACTCCATTAAAGGTGGCCCCATACCTATCTCAAAGAAGTGGGTAGAGAATTGGATGTCATACTCATTTTAAGGTGGTCTCAAACCGATCTAAAAAATTAGAATAAATTGCCATACTCCATTTAAGGTGGCCTCATACGTATCTCGAAGAATTGGGTAGAGAATCAGATGTCATTATCCATCTTAGGTGGTCTCAAACTCATCTCAAAAGATGAGAATAGGATGTCATACTCCATTAAAGGTTGCCTCATACCTATCTCAAAGAATTGGGTAGAAAATTGGATGTCATACTCCAACTAATGTGGTCACAAACCGATCTCAAAAGATGAGAATAGGATGTCATATTCCATTAAACGTGGCCTCATATCTATCTCAAAGAATTGGATAGAGAATCAGATGCCATAATCTATTTAATTTGGACTCATACCTATCTCGGAGAATTGGGCAGAGAATCAAATGTCATGTTCCATCTAAGGTGGTCTCAAAAAGGCCTCAAAATATGAGAATTGGATGTCATAATCCATTTAAGGTGGCCACAAACCTATCTCAGAGAATTGAGTAGAGAATCAGATGTCATACTTCATTTAAGGTGGGCTCAAACCGATCTCAAAAAATGAGAATATGATGTCATACTCCTTTAAAGGTTACCTCATTCCTATCTCAGAGAATTGGGCAGAGAATCGGATGTCATACTCCATCTAAGATGGTCTCATACTGATCTCAAAAGACCAGAATAGGATGTCATACCTCATTTAAGGTGGCCTCATACTTATCTTGAGGAATTTTATAGAGAATCAAATGTCATACTCCATCTAAGGTGGCCTCAAACCGATCTCGATGAACTAGATAGAGAATAAAATGTCATACTCTATCTAAGGTGGCCTCAAACCAATCTCAAAAGATGAGAATAAGATGTCATACTCAATTAAAGCTGGCCTCATACCTATCTCAAAGAATTAGGTAGAGAATTGGATGTCATACTCTATCTAAGGTGGTCTCAAACCAATCTCAAAGAGTTAGGTAAAGAATTCGAGGTTATACTCTATCTAAGGTGGTCTCAAACTGATCTCATAAGATGAGAATAGAAAGTCATACTCCATTAAAGGTGCCCTCATACATATCTTAAAGAATTGGGTAGTGAATCAGATGTCATAGTCCATCTAAGGTGGTCTCAAATCGATCTTGAGGACTTTGGCAGACACTCAAATGTCATACTCCATCTAAGGAGGTCTCAAACCAATTTTGAAAGATGAGAATAGGATGTCATACATCATTAAAGGAAGCCTCATAACTATCTCAAAGAATTGGGTAAACAATCAAATGCCATACTCCATCTAAGGTGATCTCAAACCAATCTAAGAAGATGAGAATAGGATGTTATGCTCCATCTAAGGTTGTCTCAAACTACTCTCAAAAGATGGGAATAGGATTTCATACTCCATTAAAGGTGTTCACATACCTATCTGAAAGAATTAGGTAGAGAATCGGATGTCATACTCCATCTAAGGTGGTCTCAAGATAATCTCAAAAGATGAGAATAGCATGTCATACTCCATTTAAGGTGGCCTCACACCTATCTTGAAGAATGAGAATTGGATGTCATACTCCATTAAAGGTGGCATCATGCCTATCTTGAAGAATTGGGTAAAGAATCAGATGTCATACTCCATCAAAGTTGGTCTCAAACTGATCTCAAAAGAAGAGAATAGGATGTCATATGCCATTTAACGTGGCATCATACCTATCTCAAAAAATAAGAATAGGATTCCATACTCCATTTAAGGTGGCCTCGTTCTTTTTTCAAAGAATTGGGTAGAGAATCAGATGCCATGCTCCATCTAAAGTGTTCTCAAAACAATCTCAAAAGATGAGAATAGTTTGTTGTACTCCATTAAAGGTGGCCTCATACATATCTCAGAGAATTGAGTATATAATTGTATGTCATACTTCATCTAAGATGGTCTCAAAATGATATTGAAAGATGAGAATAAGATGACATAATCCATTTAAGGGGGCCTCATACCTATCTCTAAAGATAAGAATAGGATGTCAAACTCCATTTACGTTGGACTCATAAGTTTCCTGATAAATTAGGTAGAGAATCGGATGGCATACTCCATCTAAGATTGTCTCAAACAAATCACAAAAGTCGAGAACATGATTTCACTCTTCATTAAAGGTGGCCTCATACCTATCTCGGAGAATTGGGTAGAGAATTAGATGTCATACTCCATCTAAGGTGGTCTTAAACCGATATCAAAAGATGAGAATTGGAAGTCATACTCCATTTAAGGTGGCCTCATATGTATTTCGAAAGATGAGAATAGAATGCCATATTCAATTTAAGGTAGCCTCATACTTATCTTGAAAGATGAGAATAGGATGTCAGGCTCCATTTAAGGTTGCCTCATACCTATCTCATAGAACTGGGTAGAGAATCAGATGTCGTACTCCATCTAAGGTGGTCTCAAACTGTTCTCAAAAGATGAGAATTGGATGTCATTCTCCATTTAAGATGGTGTCATACCTATCTCAGAGAATTAGGTAGAGAAGCAAATATCATACTCCATCGGTGATGGTCTCATACCTATCTCAAAAGATGAGAATAGGATGTCATACTCCATTTCAGGTGGCCTCATACCTATCTTGAGGAATTGAGTAGAGAATCAGACACCATACTCCTTCTATGGTGGTCTCAAACCAATCTCAAAAGATGAGACTAGGATGTCATACTCCATTTAAGGTGGCCTTATACCTATCTCGAAGAAATGAGAATCTGAATGTTAGCACTAATCCCAAGAACATTGTGAGAGTAGTGTAGATAATTTGTGGTGTTGAGCTCATAAATATGGGGAATGTGAAGATTGACAGTGGTGAGTAAAAATTTGTAGGATTTTGTGAAGAGTGTGAAACTTCGTGAAGGTTGTAACAAAATGGTGCAGACAAGGACATTTGTACTGCAAAAAAGGAGAGTGATAAACCTCAAACTCGAGAGAAATAAACTTACCAAATTTATCATTTTCTTGTTGTATTTATCACATTTAGTTATCAAAGTACATTTTCTTAAATTTTCATGTTTTTTGGTTGATTCATTTTTCAAAACCTTTATTTAAATTTTGTTATCAGTCTTTTGTTGTATTGTTCTTTAGTCATCATAATTTAGAGCCAACGTATGGTTCTACGGCTTTTTATCAATCATACAAAAGGGAAATTTAGCAAATTCATTAAAAACTGGAAGAAATTTCATTAATTTGATCCAAATATGTATTACAAACTGAACGCATGTTGAAGCTATCAAAAGATGACATGCTGAATACATTCTGAAGCATCAAATCTTGAGTACATATCATATACTAAACATATCTGAGACATTTTTATATCACATATGCTATATACTGATGCAGTACAAAAGGGGATAAGAAGCATCTATTTATCTTCTACGATGAGCTCATGATCAAGTTGACATATGAAGCCACGTTCCAGGATAAGAATTCCTTTCACGTGTACTTGGAGGTACAACCTTCTCATAGCTCGTATGACCGCAGCTCTTCCAATTCTAGTTTTGGACAAAATTCATGTAGTATTTTACTATCATCCTTTCTTCTTAATGTCATAGAAAATCTATAGTGTCGTACTCCTAGGATGCAGTGTTTTGCTAGATCTGCTCTATTTCCTTTCAAATTTAAAACCGAACCCACTGGAAGCAAAATCTCGACGGATCCTCTAAATTCTCCAAGGCCAACAATATCACTGCTTTACCAAATAGAATGTTACTCCTACTCATGAAGGACACCATTCTTTCTGATTTTGTCGTAGGAATCCTTTACAGTTGTCAGGGCTGCTCCCTCATTTCAATGTGTATAGGAAAGCATGTCTGACTCGGCTCTGTATGTAGTGGAATACATGATTCAGTATCCCTGTATCGGCGATAGTAAACTCTTCAAAGGTAATGTAGTGCTCCAAATGGAGGACATTTCATCTTGGGCACTCCACAAATGCTTTTATTGTTAATTCTTGTCTGGGAATTTCAATGTTGCATATCGGGCAACTCTTGCAATGTTCAATTGGAATTTCTAGTTGTGTCGGCTCTGCAACAAACTACGACTCGTCTTCCATGACGGGCGAGCTCGTAGAAGTTTCCCTCTTGCATGGCTCATAAATTTTCACTCATGAATTGAGGTAATTTTTGCTTCTGCTTCTTCTATAAGTCTTTTCTATTGACATAAGAAAGCTCTAGGCTTGCGAAGAATGGCATTACAACAATGCGTTGTTCTGAGTGGCGCATCTGGCACTCTTTCCTCTTCGGCACTGACTAAATTCTCTATTAGTGCAGTGATCACAGATGGTAGGTGATTGGTTTTTTCCATTGGATGTTGTTGTGTCACTGTTTTCTTTCTCTTCAGTGAGGAATCTTCTTTGGTACCAATTCTTAGCAGTGATGGTAATCCTTCTGTTTCTCGGCGGTTGGCTATGCTCATCAGGGAACCCTCACGTTGACCTGACCAAAGTCCAAGTCAAAGTCTATGATGCCACCCTAGACTGCCCTTTCTTCATTCACTGTGAGATTCAAGCTGTCTTTAAAAGCAAAAATCAACTTCTGCCCCGACATCTTTCTACAGAAGACAGAAATACATCAATGCACTGAAATTCAAAATGAACAAGAACAAATTATTATACAAGTTTTAAATTTAGACAAGTGCAAGTCTTTTATTATTTAGTTTAATTTAGTGAAATTTCAAAAATTAAAAAAATAAAGGAAATTAGAGTGAGAAAATTCAATTATTTTCATTTTATTAAGGTTAATTTTATTAGAAAACTTTGGACCTAGTCGCAGATGCTAACCAAATAAATAAACCCAGAATAAGCAACATTTTCAAAATTTGTTTCAAGCAATGTCATTTCATGGAGTATATCTTCAAATATCGGCCATTAACCGACAACATAGGTCTTTCGCCTTGGAAATCCACCGGCCGATAAGATCCTCCGGAATATGCCTTCTTTAAAACAAATTGTCCCTCCCAAGTTGGTTCAAAATTTTCACCTATCTTGCAGTGTGCAAGAATAGGTCTTTTGAGAACAATAACGTTTTGACCAACTTTGAACGTCCTCAGGCGGACCAATTTCACACGAGCCAGCACTATCCTTGCATTGTAGAGTTCAAAATTATATTACGCTTCTAATAATTTTACCTAGAGACTTTTCATTAATTCAAGTCTAAGTTTGCACTTTCTACTGTTATAATCTGATTGGCGACGGTCACTCTGAGAGACGGTGTCTAGACTTCTAGTGGCATGACAGTGACTTTATATATGCTTAAAAATACAAGCATTTAATACTGCTGCTAAAAGATTTAATTCCTCAGCAACGACACCAAAAACTTAATAACAGTTATAGATTAGATAAACATGTATATATAAAATATTCAATAATGATAGAGTCACACTTATCAACGCAAGTATACGTATCGCTCAAATAATATAGGGCTCTAATGAAGTCCTAGATATCGATCCCACGGGGAGTAATATTAGAACTACGAACTAAGATTTTAGAAAAATAATACTCAATCGCAACAATGGAATTCAAATTGCTTATCTGACACAAATAGGCAATAGAAATAAATATATAATTTTAATAACTCTTAAATCACTTATTATACTAATAAGGTTTTTAACGTGATATTCAATATATAAGAAAGCATCCTTCTCCTTGTCAAGAAATTATAGTGAATGGATAAAGTGAATCAGTTCAAATTGTAATGTGCCAAAGATGAGCATACCTATTTTTTACCATTTGGTCTAGGCATAAAGGACATTGAATAATCCTACGCTTGTTTACTAAATCTCCGGTTAGGCTAGGAGGATACCGACACTCACTTCGGAACTCCCACGTTCCCCTCGCCTGAGGGCTAACATCTGCACTTCAACACCCAAACGATAGGACCAAATTGGGGATTTTAGTATGTCACTCTAAAATCTCCAATTCTACGCCTGATAATTTTATTTCCCTATATATTTGCACCCAATTTCCAAGGGCTTTGACCTCCCTAAATCTTGGATGTAATCTTCACTTTAGTTGTAAAACTAACATTTCCCTATTTATTTGCACCCAATTTCTAAGGGCTTTGATCTCCCTGAATCTTGGATGTAATCTTCACTTTAGTTGTAAAACTCAACATACTTCCAATGGCTTTGACCTCCCTAAATCTTGGATGTAATCTTCACTTTAGTTGTAAAACTCAACATATTTTATTTTGACCTCCATAAATCTTGGATGTAATCTTCACTTTAGTTGTAAAACTCAACATATTTTAAAACCTCCCTCAATCTTGGATGTAATCTTCACTTTAGTTGTAAAACTCAACATATTTTAACAAATAATTGGCCAGATTTGAAAGTAAATTAAGATCGAAGTGAAAAGATCATCACAATTTCTCAAACATTTTCATGGCTTCATGTAAATTAAGATCGAAGTGAAAAGATCATCATAATTTTTTTAAAATTTTCATGGCTCCAATAAATTAAGATTGAAGTGAAAAGATCATCACAATTTCTTTAACATTTTCATGGCTTCACCAATTCAAATTACCAAAAACATTTTCATGGTTTTGCCAATTATTCGGTTGTAAAACTCAACATATTTTAAACAAATCAATTGGCAGATTTGAAAGTAAATTAAGATCGAAGTGAAAAGATCATCACAATTTCTCAAACATTTTCATGGCTTCAGTAAATTAAGATCGAAGTGAAAAGATCATCACAATTTCTTAAACATTTTCATGACTTCACCATTCACTTTAGTTGTAAAACTCAACATATTTTAACAAATCAATTGGGCAGATTTGAAAGTAAATTAAGATCGAAGTGAAAAGATCATCACAATTTCTCAAACATTTTCATGGCTTCATGTAAATTAAGATCGAAGTGAAAAGATCATCATAATTTTTTTAAAATTTTCATGGCTCCAATAAATTAAGATTGAAGTGAAAAGATCATCACAATTTCTTTAACATTTTCATGGCTTCACCAATTCAAATTACCAAAAACATTTTCATGGTTTTGCCAATTACATAATTTAACAAATCAATTGGCCAGATTGAAAGTAAATTAAGATTGAAGTGAAAAGATCATCACAAATTCTTAAACATTTTCGTGGCTTCACCAATTCAAATCACCATTTCACAAATCTCAAGATAAGGAGAAATAACATGTTCATAGCTCAACAAATTAAAATCACCATTTCATAAATCTCAAGACAAGGATAAAGACAGAGAAAACTACTCAGAACTCATGGGGAAGTCACAAAAAAACTCAAAATTCATATATAAAAGCAAATTCATACAAACTACGACAAGTAAATAACACTTATCTCTAATTTCTCCTTAAGGAAACTCATCAAAGTTCCTTTGAATCTCTTCCTTTCTTTACGACACACAGAATTCCTTTTCAAGTGGCAAGGAGGAAGAAATCTCTCACTTTCCCTCCACTCTTACAATCTCTCAAAGAATTCCTCACGGAAAGGAGGAAGAAATCTCTCACTTTCCCTCCACTCTTACAATCTCTCAAAGAATTCCTCACAATGTTACACTCTACTGGAAATTCTATACACTAATGGTAACCTCCAAGGCCTCTAGCACTCTTCTATTTTTGGCCAAAACTCTCCACACACTACTGGAACTCTTGGATGTTGTTCTAACCTTCCAACTCCTCGAGCTCCTCTTCTATTTTTGGCCAAAATCTTCTTTTAAAGTTGTGGATGAGTTTTCCCAAGAGTTTCTTAAGCACCCCTCCAAAATTCGTCCTCNGGAAGATATCGGCTCTCACTTCGGAGCTCCCATGTTCCCCTCGTCTAAGGGCTAACATCTACACTTCAGCACCCAAACGATAGGACCAAATAGGGGATTTTAGTCTATCACTCCAAAATCTCCAATTCTACGCCCGATAATTTTATTTCCCTATTTATTTCCACCCAACTTCCAAGGGTTTTGATCTCCCTGAATCTTGGATGTAATCTTCACTTTAGTTGTAAAACTCAACATATTTTAAAACCTCCCTCAATCTTGGATGTAATCTTCACTTTAGTTGTAAAACTCAACATATTTTAACAAAAAATTTTTGACCTCCATGAATCTTAGATGTAATCTTCACTTTAGTTGTAAAACTCAACATATTTTAACAAATCAATTGGCTTTGACCTCCCTAAATCTTGGATATAATCTTCACTTTAGTTGTAAAACTCAACATATTTTAAACAAATCAATTGAATCTTGGATGTAATCTTCACTTTAGTTGTAAAACTCAACATATTTTAACAAATCAATTGGGCTTTGACCTCCCTAAATCTTGGATATAATCTTCACTTTAGTTGTAAAACTCAACATATTTTAAACAAATCAATTCCAGATTTGAAAGTAAATTAAGATCGAAGTGAAAAGATCATCACAATTTCTCAAACATTTTCATGGCTTCATGTAAATTAAGATCGAAGTGAAAAGATCATCATAATTTTTTTAAAATTTTCATGGCTCCAATAAATTAAGATTGAAGTGAAAAGATCATCACAATTTCTTTAACATTTTCATGGCTTCACCAATTCAAATTACCAAAAACATTTTCATGGTTTTGCCAATTCAAAGATTGAAGTTAAAAGATCATCACAATTTCTTAAACATTTTCATGGCTTCACCAATTCAAATCAATTGAAAGTAAATTAAAATCAAAGTGAAAAGATCATCACAATTTCTTAAACATTTTTATGGCTTCACCAATTCAAATCACAAAGTGAAAAGATCATCACAATTTCTTTAACATTTTCATGGCTCAACCAATTCAAATCACCGAAGTGAAAAGATCATCACAATTTCTTAAACATTTTCATGGCTTCACCAATTCAAATCACCATGCAAATCTCAAGACAAGGAGAAAGACAGAGAAAACTACTCAGATCTCATGGGAAAAACACAATAAATCTCAAGACAAGGAGAAAGAAAGAGAAAACTACTCAAAACTCATGAGGAAGTCATAACAAAACTCGGAATTCATATATAAAAAAAAAGTCATACAAACTACAACAAGTAAATAACCCTTATCTCTAATTTCTCCCCAAGCAAACTCCTCAAAGTTCCTCTGAGTCTCTTCCTTTCTTTACAGCACACAGAATTCCTCTTCGAAGCGGCAAGGAGGAAGAAATCTCGTACACAGAATTCCTCTTTGAAGTAGCAAGGAGGAAGAAATCTCTCACTTTCCCTCCACTCTTAGCACATAGAATTCCTCTTTGAAGCGGCAAGGAGGAAGAAATCTCTCACTTTCCCTCCACTCTTACAATAAATTCCTCTTCAAAGCGGCAAGGAGGAAGAAATCTCTCACTTTCCCTCCACTCTTACAAACTTAAAGAGTTCCTCACAATATTGGAACCTTTCTAACCTCTATGAACTCTCTCTAGCACCTCCTATTTCTCTTTGAAGTAGCAAGGAGGAAGAAATCTCTCACTTTCCCTCCACTCTTACAATCTCTCGAAAATTCTTCTTCAAAGCGGCAAGGAGGAAGAAATCTCTCACTTTCCCTCCACTCTTACAATCTCTCGAAGCAATTCCTTTTTGAAGTAGCAAGGAGGAAGAAATCTCTCACTTTCCCTCCACTCTTACAATCTCTCGAAAATTCCTCACTAATATTGGAATTTTTCTAATCTCTAGGAACTCTCCTAGCACTTCCTTTACTCCCTATATTCTTTCCCTCGGAAAGGAGGAAGAAATCTCTCACTTTCCCTCCACTCTTACAATCTCTCAAAGAATTCCTCACAATGTTACACTCTACTGGAAATTCTATACACTAATGGTAACCTCCAAGGCCTCTAGCACTCTTCTATTTTTGGCCAAGACACTCTAATAAATTCTCTATACACTAATGGAACCTCTGCACGAAATTCCTCTTCGAAGTAGCAAGGAGGAAGAAATCTCTCACTTTCCCTCCACTCTTACAATTAAATTCCTCTTCAAAGCGGCAAGGAGGAAGAAATCTCTCACTTTCCCTCCACTCTTACAAACTTAAAGAGTTCCTCACAATATTGGAACCTTTCTAACCTCTATGAACTCTCTCTAGCACCTCCTATTTCTCTTTGAAGTAGCAAGGAGGAAGAAATCTCTCACTTTCCCTCCACTCTTACAATCTCTCGAAAATTCTTCTTCAAAGCGGCAAGGAGGAAGAAATCTCTCACTTTCCCTCCACTCTTACAATCTCTCGAAGCAATTCCTTTTTGAAGTAGCAAGGAGGAAGAAATCTCTCACTTTCCCTCCACTCTTACAATCTCTCGAAAATTCACTCACAAATTAGACTCTCTACACTTTCCCAACACTTAACAGCCACTCTTCCCCCTCTAGGACCTCTAGAGCCTCTCGAACCTCTCTACTTTCAGCCAAAATCTTCTTTTAAAGTTGTTGATGAGTTTTCTCAAGAGTTTCTTAAGCACCCCTCCAAAATTCGTCCTCATCCAATGCATTGTTGGACATAACCGCCTATCTCGCAGTCCGCGGCCTCGAGGGCACCGTCGGTGGGTCTTCTAAGTGAATTAAATATGTAGTCTCGGGAAAAGTCCACCGTTGGAGCTTTTGGGCTCACCGTCGGTGCTCTAGTTCAAATCTTCACATTTTGGTCCTTTTTGCTGCAAATTCGCTCCTTTTTGCATATTTTCACTCCAAAGACCCTAATTCATCATTCCTGCAACAAAACATTAAAAATACCTTTATTTAAAGTGTAATATCATGAAAAGTAGTCTATAATAGGTATGAAAATCTCAACATATTTTTCCTTGGTCAAAATCCCCCAAGCTTAACTATTACTTGTCCTAAAGTAATTTTAGTACTATATAAAAGTTATGATCTATTGTAGTAAAGTTTCAGTTCATAAATACTATAAGTTTGATTTAGATAAATACCATAGTGAGATTTTTAGAAAAAATTCAAGTAATTAAATTAACTTTGTAGCTACAAGATTATCTAGTCATCATATTTAAGAGTTCTAGTCTTCTATTCATTTCAAGAATGACTATATGTTGCAATATTAAGTCAATTAGAATATTCAAAGGATAGGAACTTCATGAGAACACTACTAGTAAAAGATCTATTTCATAAATATAAGTTCAGGAATGTATTTAGGTTTTCCCTTTAGGTAGGTCCAGTGAAACCAATTTTTGATTAAGCAAATCCTCAAGCTTCTCCTCACCTTCATATTCTTTTCTTGCTTTTCTCTTTTTCATTTGGATTGCATTCAATTCTAAATATTTTTCTTTTCTTTTCAAGGATTGTTGTCAATCCTTTTTTTTCCTTTTTCAAGTGAGGATTACTATATCTGGATAGCCTCACCTTTCTTTCCCCAAATTTGAAACTCAAAGCATTCCTTTACCCTATAAATATTTCATAGCTTTTACATCATTGAGTCCCAATGTTTTTTTCTCAAATGAATTTCTAGATTCTTAACACTTCAAAATGTAGTTTCCTTTACTTTAAATAGTTAACTATAGTCTTATTCTCTTATACTAAAATATCTTTAAGTTAACAAAATAATTTTCATTATAAAAATATTCCTTTAAATCTACCATAATATTTAAATATCTGTTTACAAAATTAATTTTTCTTAAAAAATATTCCTTTAAATCTATCATAATATTTAAATATCTATAAAATATAGTTATCTGAATTTCCTGAATTAAATTCACTACATAAAAAATATTTCTTTAAATTTACCATAATATTTAAATAGTTACACACTTCAAAATATAGTGTCCTTTACTTTAAATAGTTAACTATAGTCTTATTCTCTTATACTAAATATCTTAATCTACAATATTATTTTTTATTGCAAAAATATTTCTTTAAATCTACCATAATATTTAAATAGTTACAAAAAATATAGTTAGCTGTATTAATTTTCATTACAAAAATAATTCTTTAAATCTACCATAATATTTAAATAGCTACAAAATATAGTTACCTGAATTAAATTCACTACATAAAATCATATTAATAATTTTTGAAAGTATTTAAACACAGGATATCTAATAGTTAATCTTTTTCTTCGCTCCCCCAAACTTAAATTTTTCAATATGAAATGATACAGGTGGAAAGAAAAACTCTAAATATAAATCATACCTAAGTATTTTAGGCATTCTCATCGATTAGAAATTTTTGCAGTCCTTCTCACAATTTCTACTTCACCTGTTCTGTAACATTAGGACCTTTCTACACATATAAATCATTAGAGAAATTGCTAGGTAATGAAATTCTGAAATAAGTACAAATCTAAAACATTAAATAAACAAAATAATTCACTAACACATCCACAATACTAAACAAAACAATTATAATTAAAATGCAAAAAGAAAAATCAAATCACACTATAATTCATAATAAACTAATCAAAATCTATTTTACTACACATGCAAATTTTAACAATCACACTAACATTATAACAAAAATTAAAAATTATCCAATTACAACATAACAATAAAAATGAAAGTTCAAATACACACAAACATCCATTTCTATTACAAAAGATTAACAAAAATAAAAGTACAAGTACATCAATTACATTAAGATATAAAAATCCCAAACTATGACTTCGTCTCCTTGATCAACAGGTGGATTGGGCTGATACTAACTATATCGGGGGCACTATGGAAAAGTAAAATCAGGCTCACCTTTGTAGTGTCGGGTCTGAGCTTCATAGTAAGCTATCTCAAAATTTGAATGCCTCTGAAGGTACTCATTGTCATAATCATGTTGACGTTCTAAACCTTCAATCCTTTCATTTATTAATTCTATACTTTTTCGCTGCAAGGTCAACTCATTCATCAGGTCAGTTAGGGTAAGGGAACTAGAAGAAGGAAGGTAATAACTTGTAGAGGGGACATCTCTACTAGTAGAAGACTCTTGACTCCTACTCCCAGTTCTCCATTTTTTATGGGATTCATAAGTTTTCAAATTAGCTTAACTAATGGGTTTCATAGGGTAAACCTAATCTTCATCACCTCCAGCTTCCACTCTAGAAAGTTGGCAAAGTGTATAAATGAGGCCAGGATGTCCTAGACCTCCATTTGTTCACTCCTTGCAGTGTTCAATATATGCTTAAAAATGATTCTCCCCACATTTATATTTCCAGTATTCTGAATACATAAATTTAGAATAGCTCTATCTCTTGTTAACTCACTATGGTGATAGGTCAGTAATAGAGTAGAGGAAATAAAATAGTGTTGCGCATTAGATGTGGCATTTAACCTGGAAGCAGAAAAATTTACCCGTTCTTGTTGCTTTATCTTCTATGTTCCTTTACCATCAGTGAGAAAGTTGATCACATCGCTCAGTGGGCCTTCCATCTTACTAAAGGTTTCATAGTGGCAGTTATAGGAGTCTGGGACTTCGTAAAAGGATTTAATGCGGGTGGCACTAAATTCAACAAAAAATCCCCGGACTTGAACGATTCTATCCTCAGAATAGAACACGTTGGTATAAAACTCTTTTACAATGTTCACAGTAGCGTTATTGGTGGTGTAACAAAAGTTTTCCCACCTCCGCTCGGTAATAACTCGTTCAATTTCTCCAACTTGACTCTCAAAAACTCGATCTTGTATACATTTCTTTCCTTCAAACATTAAAGTAAACCTCGATTGAGCCTTCCCATTGACGAAGTGAGACTCGTCGAACTCAAGTTGCCTCTTTTGTCGTGGAGCCATTTTAATCTAATCAAAATTATAGAAAACTTCCAAAATATACTTCAAATATGCAAATAATGGCTTCCAAGTATAATTCTAAGCGTTCAAAACTAAATTCCATGAATTTCTTCCCAATATTTTCTTCACATTCTCAAATTTTTTGGATCTCCTCAATGTGGAAGAAATTCACTGTGTGAAAATCAAATATTTTTACTTGGAGTGAAGCTCTTACTTAGAGATGATCAAATAAATGTGGAAGAAATCAATGGTGAAAATCAAATATTTTTAGTTTGGAGTGAAGCTCTTACCAAGAGATGATCAAATCCGCCATAGTGAAAATCAAATATTTTTAGCTTGGAGTGAAGCTCTTACCTAGAGATGATCAAATCCGGTGTCAAAATGTATTAAAAAGCCCCCAAATCCAAGATCTCTCAGGCCCTAGGTCAAAAATTATGTTTTTTAGAGGAAGGGGATGATGAATAGTGGCGGTTGACTGAACAAAATCACAATTAAAGGTGTTTTTTTGGGATCTCGCCGTCGGTGGGGTCTTCGGCTCTGTCAGCGAGCTCTATAATATTAATATCGTAAGTCTCAGGAAAATTCCGTCGTTGGTAGTGTCGAGGGCGCCGTCGGTGAGCTCTATTGAATTGGTTCAATTTCTAGATTTTTGCAATTTTGATCAATTTCAAGCCTCAACGACATCCGTTCAATCATTATATACAGAGATTTAAGTGATTAAATGATGTACATATCACATATAAACTTTCACAACACAAAATATCACAATTATATATAAATTACAATGGTTACAATATACGTTACACAACACACCTAAGTTTTGTATTTTCTCAATCTTAATACATCAATTCAGCGTTGCAATACAACCCACAACACTCAAAATGATGAAAACAAATATCCTATGCTCAGTCTCAACTATACAGAGATCTAAAAGCAAAATTCTAAAGCAATGCAAACATAAAGTTCAAACCAAATTACACATATAGACAAACAGGTAGCAATGTAAATCTACTATTCTTCAGATTCAGTGCTAGATTCTCCTTTGAGACCACCCATTGATTGCACATGAACAAAGAGGTTATAGAAGGGTCAGCATGGAAATTATTCAGTAGAGTCCTCTTCTATCAATTCCATCCTTCTCATCAGCCATATCAAACTTCCTTCGATATGTCTAGAGTGATCAAAATGTGCTTTCATCCTCCAGTCTAGATGATCGAAGAAATCAAAGATATTATTAATTGTATTCATAACATTTTCTACCTCCTTCTTCAATTTCTTGATTCTTAGCAGAATCACTAGTGCCTTGTCCAGAACTAAAGGTTGAATAGGCAGTGAATTCTTAGACGATTGATCCACCATAATAATCATATCATTTTCATCTTCATTGGTTGCGAATCTCTCAATTGGGTCCAATGGCTTCCAAGGAAGAAGTACCTTTTCCCAATTTTCATAAGATACTTGGAACTGACTGTAAAGTAAAAAAATTTTTGGAAGGATGTCTAAGCTCATAAGTTGATCCATGAACGATCAGGCCCAAAACAGACTTCACAATTATAGATCCAATATCGATCTGCAGTCTCATTTGGATGCAATAATTCAGAATAGCACTTTCCTTAGAAGCTTTATCAATCCTAATCGTTGGTAACAATTTTACGGAAATGAAGAAGGGCCAGTGTTTAGAAATGGGATTTAGAAGTGTCACAGAAAAACTAACATACCTGTTTTCTCTCATTTCCCAGTCTTCAATTTCGTTCATTAAATATTGGTAAATTTTATTCATTAGGTTCCTTGTCGTGATGAAGTTGTAATAATGGTTGACAGGAATATTCTCGATCATATATAATTCATTGATCTGTGCAGGAGTAAAATTTATCCATCTACCTCACACATAAACAACTCTCTGGTTGATTCCATGCAAATTAGCATAAAATTCCTTCACCACAGGAACAACTACGGCGGTTGTAGTGTAGCACAACACTTCCCATCTTCGCCACACAATCATCTCTTCAATTGCCGCTGATGGATTATTCAATCCTCGATTTACGAATTCTTGTTCCTTAATTAATCTTTTCTTCGACAATACTATGTTGAAGATTTGCTGCGCTTCCGCACTAATGAGCTTTCTCCGGTTGAACACTCGGATTCTAGGATTTTTAGGGGAAATGGATGCCATAAGAATGAATTTGGTAGAGTTTCACTTCATTTTTGGAGGAAATATGAACTTAGGAATTGATTTTGTGAGTTTAAAAGGGGTAACACCCGCCCAAAAATCGCCAAAAATTTCCATTCAAACTCCAGAAACCGCCATCTCGCCAGTCACACAGTCGGTGGCATCAAGGGTGCTGTTGGCAAGCCTTTAGTATTTATTTGTGTGGACTCTCGTAAAAAACCCACCGCCGATGGCGTCGATGGCACCCAAGGAAAAAATTGCACAGTTTCGCTCTGGTCCGAACGCGTTCTATTTTTTCTTTATGGATCAAGGGTAAATAAGAGTAGTAGAGTTCAATACTATCACAATATAATGATAACTTCAAATGAAAAACTACTATAATTGAAATATAAATAAAGATAATTTTGGGTTGCCTCCCATAAAGTGCTTGGTTTAACGTCGTCAGCCCGTCCTATTCAGGTGTTATTCATGTTGATTGATCATTAAAACCTATTTAAAATTTGGCCTTTTACCCTCAAAATACGGTTTTAATCTATGTCCATTCACTTTAAATTTATTTCTAATCTTCTGATCTTAAATTTCAACAGCTTTGTAAGTATAAACTTGAGTCACATTAAAGGGTCCTAACCAACGAGACTTCAATTTCCCCGGGAATAACTTCAGCCTAGTTTTGTAAAGTAAAACTTCTTGTCCTGGTTCAAAGTTCTTCTGGTTAATCTTCCGATCATGCCAGCTTTTCCTTATAAATTATGTCATTATCATAAGATTCATTTCTTAATTCTTCCAATTCATTTAATTTCCTTATAAATTCAGTCGTTATCATAAGATTCATTTCTTAATTATTCCAATTAATTTAATTATAACAATCTCTTCTTACCACATCTTTCAAATTATAATTGAATTCTTTAATCGCCCAACATTAACTGTATTGTAAAGCAAAACTTCTTGTCCTTGTTCAAAGTTCTTCTGGTTAATCTTCCGATCATGCCATAACTTTAGTTTCTCCTTATAAATTATTCAAAGTTCTTCTGGTTAATCTTCTGATCATGCCATAACTTTAGTTTCTCCTTATAAATTCGGTCGTTATCATAAGATTAATCTCTTAATTCTTCCAATTTATTCAATTGTAACTATCTCTTTTCACCAGCATCTTTCAAATTAAAATTGAATTCCTTAATCGCACAATATGCTTTATGCTCCAATTTTACTGGTAAGTGACAAGTCTTTCCAAAAATCAGTCTTTAAGGAGTCATTCTAATAGGAGTTTTATAAGCAGTCCTGTAAGTCCATAATGTTGTATCCAGTCTAGCGGACCAATCTATTCTACTAGGTTTTACAGTTTTCTCTAGTATTTGTTTAATCTCTCTATTAGAATTTTCAGCTAACCCACTGGTTTGAGGGTGATAGGCAGTAGAGATTCTATAAATAATATTAAACTTTTATGCCAATCTCTGAATGTATTTATTCTTAAAATGGGATACTCAGTCAGTGATAATCATTCTAGGCATTCCGAATCTAATGAAAATATTTTTCATTAAAAATTTTGAAAGACTTTTAGCGTCACAACGAGGTAAAGCTTGTGCTTCAATCCACTTTGAAACATAGTCTACTGTAAATATATATAAGTTCCCAAAAGAAGGAATAGGGGTCCCCTGAAATCTAAACCCCAAACATCAAAGATCTCAACTTCTAACATGAAATTCAGAGGCATTTCATTCCTTCTAGATATATTGCGTACTCGTTGACATCGATCATAAGTTTTTATGTATCTATAAACATCTCTAAAGATAGTAGGCCAATAAAATCTAGCTTGTAAACTTTTATAAGAGGTTTTATCAATCCCAAAATGTCCTCCAAATTCAGAATCATGACATTTCTGAATGATTAGATCAGTTTCTTCATAAGGTACACATCTCCTCATGATAAGATCCTTACATTATTTATATAAATAAGGCTCATCCCAAAAATATGCTTTCGCATCTTGAATGAATTTTCTTTGTTGTTGCAATGTCAGCATAGGTGGCAAAATATCACTTACAATATAATTAACAATATCAGCATACCATGGTATTTTCCACTCATTAATATTATAAATTTGTTCATCAGGGAAACTATCTGTAATTTCATTATCGCTGTCAAATAAGTCATGGTTTTCTAATCTCAATAAATTATCAGCAATTTGATTATCAGTTCTCTTTCCATCAATCACCATAAGATCAAATTTTTGCATCGAAAGTATCCATCTAATTAACCTTGGTTTGGCATCCTTCTTTTGCATCAGATATTTAATAGCACCAGTGTGCACAACACATTTAGTCCTAATTAAATAAGATCTAAATTTTTCTAAAGCATACACAATGAACACATTTAATCCCAATTAAATAAGATCTAAATTTTTCTAAAGCATACACAATAGCCAGTAACTCTTTTTTAGTAATAGTATAATTAATTTGAGCATCATCAAGAGTCTTACTAGCATAGTATATAACCTTAAAAATCTTTTCATACATTTGTCCAAGAACAACTCCAATAGCATAATCACTAGCATCANAAGTCAGCCGTCAGCGCCGTTGGGCTCGCTGTCGGCGCCCTAGTTCAATCTTCACATTTTGGTCCATTTCGCTCCAAATTCGCTCCTTTTTGCATCTTTTTGCTCTAATGACCCTAATTCATCATTCCTATAACAAAACATAAAAGATACCTTTCTTTAAAGTGTAATAGCATAAAAAAAAGTGTAAAATAGGCATGAAAATCTCAACATATTTTCCTTTGGTCAAAATCCCCCAAACTTAACTATTACTTGTCCTCTCATATAATCAATATATTTTCCTTTGGTCAAAATCCCCCAAACTTAACTATTACTTGTCCTCAAGTAATTTTAGTTCTACATAAAAGTTATGATCTATTGTAATAAAGTTTTAATTCAAAAATACTATAAGTTTGATTTAAGATATATAAAAGTTATGATCTATTGTAGTAAAGTTTTAATTCAGAAATACTATAAGTTTGATTCATAAAAATTATGATCTATTGTAGTAAAGTTTTAATTCAAAAATACTATAAGTTTGATTTAAATGTTATTATCGATTGTAGTAAAGTTTCAATTCAAAAATACTATAAGTTTGATTTAGATAAATATCATACTGAGATTTTTAGAAAACATTCAAGTAATTAAGTTAACTCAATAGTTACAAGATTATATAGTCATCAAGTTTAAGAGTTCTAGTCTTCGATTCATTTCAAGAATGACAATATGTTATGATATTAAGTCACTTAGAATATTCAGATGATAGGAGCTTCATGAGAACATTACTAGTAAAAGATCTAATCCATAAATATAAGTTCAAGAATGCATTTAGGTTTTCCCTTTAGGTAAGTCCAGTGAAGCCAATTTTTGATTAGGCATATCCTCAAGCTTCTCCTCACTTTCATATTTTTTTTCTTTCTTTTCTCTTTTTCAATTGGATTGCTTTCAATCCTATATATATTTTTCTTTTCTTTTCTTTTCAGGGATTGTTGTCAATCCATTCTTTTTCCTATTTCAAGTGAGCTATATCTGGATAGCTTTTAACGATTTTGAACATCACCTTTCTTTCCCTAAATTTAAAACTCAAAGCATTCATTTACCTTATAAATATTTCATAGATTTTACATCATTGAACCCCAATCTTTTCTTTATGGGTATTTAATTTCCTGGACTCTCAGGAAAAACCCACCGTCGGCGGCGTCGATGTCACCGTTGGTGCCCAAGTCAAAAATTGCACAGTTTCACTCTTGTCCGAATGCGTTCCAATTTTTCTCTATGGATCCAATTTTTATGATGATTCAAGGGTAAATAGAGTTAGTAGAGCTTAAACATACCACAAAATAATGATAAGTTCAAATAAAAACTACTATAATCGCAATAAAAATAAAGATAATTATGGGTTTCTTCCCATAAAGCGCTTGGTTTAACATCGTCAGCCCGACCTATTCAGGTTTATTTAGGTTGACTGATCATTAAAACCTCTTTAAAATTTGGTCTTTTACCCTAAAAATACAGTTTTAATCTGTGTCAGTTTACTTTAAATCTATTTCTAGTCTTCTCATTTTCAATTTCAACAGCTCCGTAAGTATAAACTTGAGTCACAGTAAAGGGTCCTAACTAACGAGACTTCAGTTTCCCAGGGAATAACTTCAGCCTAGTATTATAAAGCAAAACTTCTTGTCCTGGTTCAAAGTTCTTCTAGTTAATCTTTTGATCATGCCATAACTTTAGTTTCTCCTTATAAATTCTATCATTATCATAAGATTCATTTCTTAATTCTTCCAATTTATTTAATTGTAACAATCTCTTCTTACAAGCATCTTTCAAATTATAATTGAATTTTTTAATCGCCCAATATGTTTTATGCTCCAATTCTACTAGTAAGTGACAAGTCTTTCCAAAAATCAATCTGTAAGGATTCATTAAAATAGGAGTTTTATAAGCAGTCCTGTAAGCCCATAATGCGATATCCAGTCTAGTGGACCAATCTCTACTAGTGTTTACAATCTTTTCAAGTATTTGTTTAATCTCTCTATTAGAAACTTCAGTTAACCCACTAGTTTGAGGATGATAGGCAGTAGAGATTCTATGAATAATATTAACTTTTTTTGCCAATCTCTGAGGTTTGAGGATGTATGCAGTAGAGATTCTATGAATAACATTGAACTTTTCTTTCAATCTCTGAATGTATTTATTCCTAAAATGGGATCCTCCATCAGTGATAATCATTCTAGGCATTTTGTATCTAGTGAAAATATTTTTCATTAAAAATCTTGAAACACTTTTAGCGTCACAATGAGGTAAAGCTTGTGCTTCAATCCACTTAAAAACATAGTCGATTGCAATTAATATGTATAAGTTCCCAAATGAAGGAATAAATGGTCCCATGAAATCTAATCCCCAAACATCAAAGATCTCAACTTCTAACATGAAATCCAGAGGCATTCCATTTCTTCTAGATTTATTGTCTACTCGTTGACATCAATCACAAGTTTTTATATATCTATAAACATCTCTAAAGATAGTGGGACAATAAAATCCAGCTTGTAAAATTTTATAAGCAGTTTTATCAATCCCAAAATGTCCTCCTAGAATCATGACATTTCTGAATGATTAGCTTGGTTTCTTCATAAGGTACACATCTTCTCATGATTAAAATTTTATAAGCAGTTTTATCGCTCCCAAAATGTCCTCCAAATTCAGAATCATGACATTTTAAAATTTAATAAGTAGTTTTATCAATCCCAAAATGTCCTCCAAATTCAGAATCATGACATTTCTGAATGATCAGCCTTGTAAAATTTTATAAATAGTTTTATCACTCCCAAAATGTCCTTCAAATTCAGAATCATGACATTTTTGAATGATCAGTTCAGTTTCTTCCATAAAGAATCCCAAAATATCCTCCAAATTTAGAATCATGACATTTCTGAATGATTAGCTCAGTTTCTTCATAAGGTACACAGTCTTCCAAATTCAGAATCATGACATTTCTAAATGATCAGCTCAGTTTCTTCATAAGGTACACATCCTTCAAATTCAAAATCATGACATTTCTGAATGATCAGCTCAGTTTCTTCATAAGGTACACATCTCAAAAATTCAGAATCATGACATTTCTGAATAATTAGTTCAGTTTCTTCATAAGGTACACATCTTCTCATAATAGGAATACATTGTTTATATAAATAAGGCTCATCCCAAAAATATGCTTTTGCATCATGAATGAATTTTCTAAATTTCTGAATGATTAGCTCAGTTTCTTCATAAGGTACACATCTTCTCATAATCAGATCCTTAATTTATATAGATAAGGCCCATCCCAAAAATATACTTTCGCATCATGAATGAGTTTTCTTTATTGTCGTAATGTCAGCATAGGTGGTAAAATATCACTTATAATATAATTAACAATATCAACATACCATGGTATTTTCCACTCATTAATTATATAAAGTTGTTCATCAGGGAAACTGTCTGTAATTTGATTGACAGTGTCAGATAATTCATGATTTTCTAATCTCAACAAATGATCAGTAATTTGATTATTAGTTCACTTTCTATCAATAACCACAAGATCAAATTCTTGCATCAAAAGTATTCATCTAATTAACCTTAGTTTGGCATCCTTCTTTTGCATTAGATATTTAATAGCAGAGTGATCAGTATGCACAACACATTTAGCTCCAATTAAATAAGATCTAAATTTGTCTAAAGCATACACAATGACCAGTAACTCTTTTTCAGTAACAATATAGTTAATTTGTGCATCATTAAGAGTTTTACTAGCATAGTATATAACCTTAAAAATCTTTTCATACATTTGTCCAAGAACAGCTCCAATAGCATAATAACTAACATCACACATCGGTTCAAATGGTTTCTCCTAGTTAGGTGAAACTATAATAGAGGCTGTGATTAATTTTTTCTCTAATAACTCCAAGGCATTTACACAGCTTTCAGTAAATTCAAATTTCTTGTCCTTTTCTAAAAGTTGACCTAGAGGTTTAGTAACTTTTGAAAAATCTTTAATAAAATGCCTGTAAAAACCAACATGTCCAAGAAAACTCCTAACCTCTCTAAAAAATCTTTAATAAAACGCCTATAAAATCCAACATGTCCAAGAAAACTCCTAACCTCTCTTTACATTACGTAGGAGGTGTTAGTTTAGATATAACTTGAATTTTTGCAGGGTCTACTTCCATACCATTTTTAGTTTAGATATAACTTGAATTTTTGCAGGGTCTACTTCCATACCATTTTCCGAAATTTTATGCCCTAACACAATTCCTCCTGGAACCATAAATTGACATTTCTTCCAGTTTAGAACTAAATTAGTTCTTTCGCATAACTCCAAAACTTTTTCAAGATAATTTAAGCATGTATTCCAAATATAGAGAAATCATCCATAAAGACTTCCAATCCATCATCAATTAACTTACTAAATATTAGAGAAATCATCCATAAATACTTCTAATCCATCATTAATTAACTTACTAAATATAGACATCATACATCTCTGGAATGTTGCAGGTAGAAATCATCCATAAATACTTCTAATCCATCATCAATTAACTTACTAAATATGGGCATCATACATCTATGGAATGTTGCAGGTGCATTAAAGACATCATCCATAAATGCTTCCAATCCATCATCAATTAACTTACTAAATACAGACATCATACATCTCTGGAATGTTGCAGGTGCTCATAATCTAAAAGGCATTCTTCAAAAAGAAAAAGTTCCAAAAAGATTAGTAAATATTGTCTTTTCTTGATCTTCAGAAGCAATAAGAATTTGATGGTAGCCGGTATATCCATCTAAAAAACAAAAATATTTGTGCCCAGCAAGTCTAATCAGGAGCAATAGAAATTTGGTGGTAACCGGTATATCCATCTAAAAAGCAAAAATATTTGTGCCCAGCAAGTCTATCCAAATTTGGTCTAGTATATCCATCTAAAAAATAAAAATATTTGTGCCCAACAAGTCTATCTACTATTTGGTCTAAGAAAGGGAAAGGGAAGTGATCTTTCCTGGTGGCAGTGTTTAATTTTCTATAATCAATGCAAATATGTAAAGCGAAGTGATCTTTTCCAGTGGAAGCGTTTAATTTTTGATAATCAATGCAAATACGCCACCCAGTAACTCATCTGAGAGGTATTAATTCATTATTTTCTTTTATTTTAACAATCACTCCTCCTTTCTTAGGAACACAATGAATTAGACTTACCCATGCACTATCTGAAATAGGAATATAATTCCAGTTCCATTTCAAAATTTCCTTTTTAACTACTTCTTTCAATCATTGGATTTAATCTCCTTTGTGGATCAACTCTTGGTTTATATTGTTCATCTAGTATAATTTTGTGCATACATGTCGAAGGACTAATTCCTTTAATATCAGCTAAGGTCCAACCAAAAGCTTTCTTATATCTTTTTAATGTATCTAACACTCTTTGCTCTAGCAAATCATTTAATTCTGAAGATATAATAACAGGTAATGTAGATGAGTCTCCTAGAAACACATACTTTAAGAAGTTAGACAATATTTTCAACTCAAGTTCAGGTGGTTTTACAATTAATGGAACTAGATTCTTATCACAATTTTCTGTAATATCCTGCATCTCAAATCTTTCTTGAACGTAATCTAATTCTTCATTTTCTAATTCATCCAAAATAATTTCATCACTATCTTCAAATTATTTTTTCTCTTCAAAATATTCTTTAAAATATTCATTCAATAGATGTTCACTAATTTCCATGCAAAAACATTCATTTTCTCTTTCAACAGCAGGGTATTTCATAGATTTCACAATGTTAAAAGTCACTTCTTGATCGTTAACTCTCATAGTTAATTCTTCTTTTTGAACATCTATCATAGCTTTTGCAGTAGCTAAAAATGATCTCTCTAAAATGGTAGGTATTTTTTTATCTTCCTCCATATCTAAAACAATGAAAGATAAATTTATCAACTTTTACTAACACATCTTCTATAAGTCCCTTAGGATAAGTAACTGAACGATCCACTAACTGAAGAGTTACAGAAGTAGGTGAGACTTTCTTAATCCTAATCTTTTGAAAATTGATAGAGGCATAAGATTAATGCTGTCTCCCAAATCACATAAAGCTCTTCCATTCTTCTATAACTCCTTTAGGATATGTAACTGAACGATCCGCTAACTGTAGAGTTACAAAAGTAGGTGAGACTTCTCCAATCTAATCTTTTGAAAATTGATAGAGGCATAAGATTAATGCTGGCTCCCAAATCACATAAAGCTCTAATCCTTTTAAAAATTGATAGAGGCATAAGATTAATGCTAGCTCCCAAATCACATAAAGCTCTTCTATAAAACGAAAATTGATAGAGGCATAAGATTAATGCTGGCTCCCAAATCGCATAAAGCTCTTCCATAAAAGAAAGATCCGCTAACTGTAGAGTTACAGAAGTAGGTGAGACTTCTCCTAATCCTAATCTTTTGAAAGAACAATCTGCTAACTGTAGAGTTACAGAAGTAGGTGAGACTTCTCCTAATCCTAATCTTTTGAAAACGATCTGCTAACTAAAGAGTTACAGAAGTAGGTGAGACTTCTCCTAATCCTAATCTTTTGAAAATTTGCTAATTGATTACAGAAGTAGGTGAGACTTCTCCTAATCCTAGTCTTTTGAAAATTGATAGAGGCATAAGGTCTAAAACTCCCTTAGGATATGTAACTGATCGGTCTGCTAATTGAAGAGTTACAGAAGTAGGTGAGAGCTTAGTCTTTTGAAAATTGATAGAGGCATAAGGTTAATACTGGCTCCCAAATCACATAAAGCGATAATTGAAGAGTTACAGAAGTAGGTGAGACTTCTCCTAATCCTAGTCTTTTGAAAATTGATATAGGCATAAGATTAATGCTGGCTCCCAAATCACATAAAGCTCTTCCATAAAATTTTTCATCGATATGTAAGATTAATGCTGGCTCCCAAATCACATAAAGCTCTTCCATAAAATTTTTCACCGATAGCAAAGAGTTACAGAAGTAGGTGAGACTTCTCCTAATCCTAGTCTTTTGAAAATTGATAGAGGCAGCGCTAACTAACGAGTTACAGAAGTAGGTGAGACTTCTTCTAATCCTAATCTTTTGAAAATTGATAGAGGCATAAGATTAGTGCTGGCTCCCAAATCACATTAAGCTCTTTCATAAAATTTTTCACCAATAACACACGGTAAAGTAAAACTACCAGGATCTTTTAATTTTTCAGGAAGCTTTTTCTAAATAAATGCACAACACTCTTCGCTAAGTGCAACAGTTTCATTATCAGTGAACTTCCTTTTCTTATTCAGAATATCTTTCATAAATTTCACATAATTGGACATTTGCTCTAAAGCTTCTACGAAGGGAATCAAAATATCTTTCATAAATTTCACATAATTAGGCATTTGCTCTAAAGCTTCTACGAAGGGAATATCAGTATATCTTTCATAAATTTCACATAATTGGGCATTTGCTCTAAAGCTTCTACGAAGGGAATATTTACTGTTAACTTCTTAAGAATTTTTAAAAATTTGGAAAATTGTTTATTCTGTTTATGTTGCTTCACCGTTAACTTCTTAAGAATTTCTAAGAACTTAAAAAATTGTTTATTGTGTTTGTTTTGCTTCAATCTTTGAGGAAACGGTGGTGGAGATTTCTCCACAGTAATTTTCATTAATGTAAGTGGATATTCTAAACCTGGATACTCGTGATTCTTTTCTTCGTCGGTATCCACTTTCTCTTTTTTCAGTTTCCGTTTCTTTCTATACTCTTGTTTCCAATTCTTTTCAACTTCATAATTATATCGCTTTGATTTGTTCTTTTCCTTGATCTTTAGGATTTGGTTCCACAAACTAGGAAAAGTTCCTAATGTTCAGTTACTAAGCGCAGTAGCGATATGCCCTAATTGATTTTTAATATTCATAATAGTAGTACCTTGATTTTGTAATTGATTTCCTTGAATTTTTAATTAATTTCCTTGATTCTGTAATTGTTGACCCATGTTTAATATCAACTCTTTCATAGACAACTTCTTTTCCTTAATTTGAGTGTTATTGTTAAATCCTTGAGGATAAGAAGGTCTATAATTAACATTTCCTTGGTTGGATGAATTTCCTAATGGGTTCACTTGGTTGTTCGCCCATTATTGATTTGTAGCAAAATTGTTATTCCAATTGAAATTTGGATGATTCTTCCAAACTGGGTTATAATAGTTCGAATAAGGGTTGTTGGGTCTATTAATAGCATTTAAAGTATCATATGAAGGTTGAACATCCACAAATTGCCAGGATGAATTCTCTTCCATCATAGTAGGTGTTGGAGAATAATTCATTCCATAATGATCTATTTCTTTGATATTGCAGCAATCTGCGAAGCTAACATAGATATTGCATTAGAATCATGGATATCTACTCTTTTAGGATTTAACCTTTCAGAGGGCCATTGAAAATTGTCGCCATATCTTCTATTAATGAATAAGCCTCATCAAAAGGTTTTGACATTAACGAACCACCAGCCGTGGATACTAGCTACTCTTTTAGGATTTACCCTTTCAGAGGGTCATTGAAAATTGTTGGTAGCATTTTCTTCTATTAATGAATAAGCCTCATCAAAAGGTTTTGACATTAAAGAACCACCAGCCGCTTCACGAATAAGCCTCATCAAAAGGTTTTGACATTAAAGAACCACCAACCGCAACATCTATAATCGATCTAAGTGATCCCACTTATTCATTATAAAAAGTTTGAATTATCAACCAATCTGGAAACGAATGATGAGGGCATTTTCTAAGAAGATCTTTAAATCTCTCCTAAGCTTCATATATTGACTCTCCATCAATTTGACAGAACGATGTTATATCATTCTAAGTTTAGCAGTTTTGGATGGAGGGAAAAATTTGGATAGAAATTTCTATGAAAGTTTTCCCTAAGTTCTAATAGATCCTAGTGCTAACAAATTTAACCACATCTTAGCCTTATCCCTAATTGAAAAAGGAAAAAGTCTAAGTTTAACAACATCATTTGAAACTCTATCATATTTAAAGGTAGCACACAGTTCCAAAAAATAGCGAGGTATAAATTAGGATCATCATTTGGTGTACCTCCGAATTGATTGTTTTGTACAATTTGGATAATAGCAGGTTGAAGCTCAAATGAATTAGCAGCTACATCAGGATTTTGGATAGATAAGTGAATTTCATCTACTACAAAATTTTGCATAATCTCATAGGGGTCTAAGTTGGTGTTCATTTTCTATTCCTTGATTGTTCATGTTGTTTTCCATTATATCTGAATTTCTAGGTTCTCTTCTCAATCTTCTAATCTTTCTAACAGTGTGTTCTTATTCCGAATTGTAGGGTATAAGATTTTCAAGTCCAAATTTACGCATACAATTTGAAATCAGTACACAGTAAAACAGTTAACTAAATATGAAAATAAGTTGTAATTCAAGTAAAAATTTTCTAATAATCCTAATTTGTCAGTTACTCTAATTATGAATCTTGTTTACTCTCCGGCAACGGTGCAAAAAACTTAACAACGACTTTATATACTTAAAAATATAAATATTTAATACTGCTGCTAAAAGATTTAATTTCTTAGCAACTGCACAAAAAACTTAATAACAGTTATAGATTCGATAAAGATGTATGTATAAAATATTCAATAATTATAAAATCACATTTATCAATGCAAGTATATGTATCACTCAAGTAATATAGGGCTCTAATGGAGTCCTAGATATCGATGTCAACACAAGTATACATATTGCTCAAGTAATATAGGGCTCTAATGGAGTCCTAGATATCGATCCCACAGGAGCTAATATTAGAACTACAAATAGATTTTAGAAAAGCAATACTTAACCACAACAATGGAATTCAAATTGTTTGTCTGTCACCAATAGGCAATTGAAATAAATATGTAATTTTAATAACTCTTAAACAACTAATTACACTAATAAGGTTTTTAATGTGATATTCAGTATATAAGAAAACATCATTCTCCTTGTTAAGAAATTATAGTGAATGGATAAAGTGAATCAGTTCAAATTGTATTGTGTCAAATAGGGGCATACCTATTCTTTTCTCTTTGGTCCAGGCATAAAGAACATTGACTAATCCTACGCTGGTTTACTGTGGCTAGGCTGGAAGGATACCGACTCTCACTTTGGAGCTCCCACGTTCCCCTCGCCTAAGGGCTAACATCTACATTTCAGCACCCAAACGATAAAACTGAATTACAAATTTTAGTCTGTCACTCTAAAATCTCCAATTCTACGTCTGATAATTTTATTTCCCTATTTATTTTCACCCAACTTCCAAGGGCTTTGATCCCCCTAAATCTTGGATGTAATCTTCACTTTAGTTGTAAAACTCAACATATTTTAACAAATCAAATGACCAGATTGAAAATAAATTAAGATCAAAGTGAAAAGATCATCACAATTTCTTAAACATTTTTACCAGATTGAAAAAAAATTAAGATCAAAGTGAAAAGATCATCACAACTTTTAACATTTTCATGGCTCAACCAATTCAAATCACCATTTCATAAATCTTAAGATAAGGAGAAAGACAGAGAAAACTACTCAGAAGTCATGGAGAAGTCATAACAAAACTCAGAATTCATATATAAAAGCAAAGTCATACAAACTACAAGAAGTAAATAACACTTATCTCTAATTTCTCCCCAAGCAAACTCCTCAAAGTTCCTCTGAATCTCTTCCTTTCTTTACAGCACACAGAATTCTCTTCGAAGCAGCAAGGAGGAAGAAATCTCTCACTTTCCCTCCACTCTTACAATCTTTTGAAGAATTCCTCACAATTTCTCGAATAATTCCTCACCACCTCAAGAACACTCCTCGAAGTTCCTCTGAATCTCTTCCTTTCTTTACAACACACAGAATTCCTCAAAAACTCCTCAAAGTTCCTCTGAATCTCTTCCTTTCTTTACAACACACAGAATTCCTCTAAAGCGGCAAGGAGGAAGAAATCTCTCACTTTCCCTCCACTTTTACAATCTCTCGAAGAATTCCGAGCGGCAAGGAGGAAGAAATCTCTCACTTTCCCTCCACTCTTACATTCTATTGAAGAATTCCTCACAAATTAGACTCTCTACACTTTCCCAACACTTAACAACCACTCTTCCCCCTCCAGGACCTCTAGAGCCTCTCGAGCCTCTCCACTTTCGGCCAAAATCTTCTTTTAAAGTTGTGAATGAGTTTTCCCAAGAGTTGCCTAAGTACACCTCCAAAATTCCTCCTCATCCAATGCATTGTTGGACATAACCGCCGATCTCGCCGTCGGTGGCCTCGAGGGCGCCATCGGCGGGCCTTCTAAGTGAATTAAATCTGGAGTCTCGGGAAAAGTCAGTCGTCGGTACCGTTGGGCTCGCCGTTGGCGCCCTAGTTCAAATCTTCACATTTTTGTCTTTTTCACTCCAAATTCGCTCCATTTTGTATCTTTTTGCTCCAATGACCCTAATTCATCATTCCTGCAATAAAACATAAAAAATATCTTTCTTTAAAGTGCAATATCATCAAAAATAGTGTAAAATATGCATGAAAATCTCAACATATTTTTTTTTAGTCAAACACCGATTCATCTATCGTCTAATTTCTTCAATTTCCAATCATGTTTAACACCTTAAATAGTGTTTAAAAATGTGACTATAGCAAAGAATGGTCATGATAATACATTAATAACAAACATAAATCAAATCACACAAATAAATTATGGGTTGCCTCCCATAAAGCATTTGGTTTAACAACGTCAACCCGATGTATCCAAATGTTTTACTCAGTTTGACCCAACATCAAAGTTTCTTTATAATAGGGCTTGTTTTCTTAAATGTAATGTTTCAACCTATGTCCATTTACTTTAGTTATACGTTAAGTTTTTGGATATTTATCATCAACAACCCCATAAGAATATTCTTTTATTACAATAAATGACCCTATCCACCTAGACTTAAGTTTTCCAGGAAATAGTTTCAATCAAGTGTTGTATAATAAAACTTATTTTCCATGCTCAAAATTCTTTCTTAAAAGCTTTCGATTATGCCAAATTTTCTTATTTTCTTTATAAAGATTTATTCCTAATTTCCTCAAGCTTATTTAATTGCAATAACTGTTTTTCTCCAGTATCATTTAAATTACAATTAAATTATCTTATTACCCAGTAAACTTTATGATCTAACTCAACTGATAAATGCAAGCTTTTCCAAATATGAGCATATATGGAGACATTTCTATAGAAGTTATCTTCCTTTAAAATTTTGTGCATATAGATTGAAGGATTGATTTATTTAATATCAGCTAATATCCCAGAAATGTTTTTTTTATAATTTCTTAATGTCTCTAATAATTTTTCTTCCCGATCTTTAGTTAACTCTAAGGATATTATCATAGGTAAATTTTATGAATTTCCTAATAATGCATACTTTAAATTTGTAGGAAGTACTTTCATCTCAACTTTAAGAGCTTTTTTGATTGAAGGGATAAGTGATTTACTATTTTTAGTAGTATTCAGAATCTCAAAGTTTTTCTGAACATAATTAGTATCCTCAACATTTTTCTCTAAAGATTTTTCTTCAAAATCATTTTCAATTTTACTATCTATTCCTTCATGGTCTAATATCACTTCATCTTTTTTCTCAGAAATGACTTCACATTTTTCTTGGTAATGTTTAACAATCATGTAATCAATAATATCCAACCTATAACATTTTTCCTTAATTGGGTACCTCATTGACTTTAGAACATTAAATGTTACTTTCTGGTCATTAATTCTCATGTTCAACTCTTCTTTATGCACATCAATTATAGCACGTCTAGTAGCAAGAAATGGTCTCCCCAAAATAATAGGAATTTATTTTCTTCTTCCATTTCTAGCATAATGAAATCCACAGGTAAGATAAATTTATCTACCTTAACAAGTACATCTTGTATAATCCATTTAGGATAAGTGATAGATTGAACAGCTAATTGAAGTGTTATAATAGTGGGAGAAATCTCTCCTAAGACTAACCTTCTAAAAATGGATAAAAGCATGAGATTAATGCTAGCTTCTAAATCTCATAATGGTTTTCCACATATTTGTTCTTCAATCGCACAGAGTATAATGAAGCTAAGGAAGCTTCTTTTAAATTATTGCATGACATTCTTCACTAATAGTCTCAAAAGCTTCAAAGTTTCTCTTCTTGTTTAATATATCTTTCATAAATTTGGCATTACTCAGCATTTGTTCCAAAGATTTTGCAAACGAAATATTAATTATAAGCTTTTTAAATATCTCAAAAAAATTTCAAAATTTTGGATCAAGCATTTTGCTGTCTCAATCTTTGAGGAAAAGGAGGTGATGGTCTTTCTAAATTTTTTTTAGTTGGAGAGACAAATGGTCCTTGGTCTTTAGAAATGGTTTCTTTAAGTTTATTTAAGTTTCTTCAATCTCTCTCTCAAATTTAATGTCTATTGCCAAGTGTGTTACTAATTTGTCCCAGTTTAATGGCTTTAGTTTGTTTTTTTTCCTTTCCTTTGTCTTTCATATTTATTTCAACAATATTAGGAAATGTTCTTTGGGGTCTATTGCTAAGTGCGTTACCAATTTGTCCCAGTTGATTCTCAATATTTCTTATTGTAGCACTTTGAATTTACATTTGATTACCCATTTATAAATCTATTTCTTTTATTGAAAATTTCTTTTCTTTAAAATATTGGTTATTAAAGCAAGGAGGAGAAGAAGGTCGATAGTTAGAACTACCATGATTGGTCTCTTAAGGTAGAATGTGAGCCCCTTAGTGTTTCTCCTTATTGTAGCAGGTATTTTTGAGGTTACATAACTCAGTTGGATCTCATGATTGGGTGTGAATCTTAGCTGTTCCCCTCCTGATATGATCATTTCATACAATATTTGGGTTGGATGTAAGTCCCTTGGCATTCCCAATTTGGGTGTCTCACTCGACGGGAACCACAACGGACGCTTGGTCTGTTTCTTACAAAGAGACAAAATAGATGACTCGGGTTACCTGAGATAACCCAACCTTCTTACCTTGCGAATGCTTTAAGGTAGAATGCGAGCCCCTATACATTTCTCTTTATTGTAGTAGGTGTTTGAGGTCACATGCCTCAGTTATATCTCAGGATCCAATGTGAATCCTAGTGTTTTCCCTCTTGATATGATCACTTCCTACATCATTTGAGTTGTATATGAGACTTTCAGGATATCTCCTCTACTTATAAATTGTTGACTTGAGGTGCACGAGATGACCGAGCCTTCCCCGACTATTTATACTATTCATTCACTGAACTAGTCATAATTTTAGTCAGAATACATCGGGCTCCTCGGCCTCCTGACTGGATTAGGGTGTTTCACTCAATGGGAACCACAATAAATGCTTGATCAGTTTCTTATCAGGCGACATATCAGATGACTCAGGTTACATGAGATAACTCAGCCTTCTTGTCTCGTGTACCACTTAGGGAAGGATATAAGCACCTGGAATTCCTCATTATTGTAGGTATTTGAAGCACTACACTTTGTCCACCCTTGAGTCACGCCTCTATGGCCTCTGAACTCACCCTTAGGTTAAACCTTTATGGCCTCTGGACCTATTCTGTTAATTTTTTAATAATATTTTATTTAATTAGTTTTTTTATAAATTTTAGACACTTAATTAGCTAGAAAATTATGCATAATCACTTAAATATATTTCACATTTTTCCTATAGTCCTCTGACCACAAGGAACCTAACAAAATAATCCTCATATTTTTTTATTAATATTTAATTTATGTAGTTAATTTAATCAAAAATGCGCCACTAGGCTTTAAAATTAGGGTTTCAGAGCTAGAAGTGTCATCTGATCTTGGAAAAATCAGGAGACATCCTCACTTTCATGAGAAATCAACCTCTCAAGTTCCAAGCCATAATGATTAATGTTTACTTAATTAAAGTTAAAATAGTCCACTAAGTAATTAATTAATTAAAAAACAGAGACATCTCAAATAATTTTTATTTTTATTTCATATTGTTCTCCTCTATTCACTGAGCAAGTGGGGTTTTTTAATTTATTTTTATAATTTTTCTACACAAAGTTATAAATCTTTTAAGTTTCAGTATTTAATTAAATAAAAAATACCCTTAATTTTTTTACTTATCCACAAGGTAGCCACCTCATCATAGGCAGCTCTGAAACCCCACCAGTGCACTTCCATTCGATGTAGCCTTCTGCATCAGCTACCATGCGAAACGTGCTTTATGAACCATCTCCTCATTCTACTCCTTCTCCATTGTTGGATCGTTACAAGCACAAATGAACAACATCTGTTCATCGTCCCTATTTGTTCTAAACTGAGAATCATCCACACTAAAACTCTTCAACCTCACTCAATAATTAACCAAATCACTCATGCTTTGTTCTTATAGCTTCATCTAGTTGATACGAACACATCCATATGGGTAGATACTTTTGAAATTAACATTCTCTTCATAATCGATGAAACCAAGCATGATTTTAGGTTTTGTGATCTATACTTTAGCCCAAGAGGTAAGGCCTTGATTGGGTTGGTTGTAGACATTTTTTGTGACTCCACGAAGCTCTTTCAAGTGCTAATTTGAGCTGAGGTTTAGCCTAGGCAAGAGTTTGCTCAAGTGATGATGCGGTCTTGGTCTAGAAGTGGGTTAGAGTGCTCAACAAAGGGAATTTTGATGGGGAACTTCCTTATTTGATCTGAGGAAGCTTTTAAGTGGTTTAATTTAAGCTTTGGTTTAGTTTAATGGGTGACAAAAAAAATCTTGGATATTAAACTCAAACTTGAGCTCAGGCAGTGGGTTTCAATGGGGGAAAATTGTTGGATTGATCTTAGGAAGATGCAGGGAAGCCCTATGAGCAAATCTAGAGGCATCTCTCCAAGAAAATGAAAGCACCCTCCTCTTGGCTATGGAAAGGGGAGTTTAAATAGAGGGGGAATTAGGGCATAATTGTCCAAGACAGGGGGTGGAGAAGGGAGCTTAGGCAGAGGGTTGAACGGTGCCAATGATCAATGGAAGTGAGCCACATTTGATGGGTGTAATGGGGTTCAAAACAATAGGGAAGGTCTCTCAATTTTCTATTTTATGGCCATTAGGCCTACCAGCCAGACCAAGGGAGGTGGCTAGCTAGCTAGGGGAACCAAGGAGGAGGTTTAATGGTGATTAGGATGGGGATTTAATCACTTTAGCTCAATCTCAAGTGACTTGACCAAAGATGGGAAGGAATCCCATAAATCATGGGACCCTTGGTCCATGGTACCTCTAAGATGATCCAAGAGCATTTAGTGCGGTTCTTAGGCTCTAATTGGCAATTGAGGTGGTTTGAGATGAGTTAAAACATGTGGCTTCAAGTGGGTTTAAGATTTAGTTTCAAAATTGGGAATTTGGCTTGGACTTGAGTACGGGCTTTGCTAGAGCTTGGGTCTAGCCCAATTGAATGATCAATTTGGTTTAGAACATTGTCCCAATCCATTTGGGAATCAATTGTGTTGAAGATTGAGGGGTTATGAAGTTCAATTTGGAGGATTTTGGACTTTGGGACAAAATTGGGGATTTTAATTTAAGTTGGATTTGAGCTAGGCTTTAAGCTAGGCGAAGGCCATTTAAGGTTTCATTTGTTATAAAAGTATATTATGAAGAGTTTAGAATCAAGAATTGAGAAAATTGGATAGGCTAGGGGTTTAATTTAATGGAAATTTGCCTTAAGATCAAATCGGTGCATAAAATTGGGCTTAGAATTTGGGTTTGGAATTGAGTTCAATTGGGCTTGAATTTGTTTCAATAATGCTTATACATGATAAAATTGAGTTTATATTTAAAATTGGGGAGTTTTTAAATCAATTTGGTGGAAATTGGGGGTGATTTGGCGTAATTGGGCCTTAAAGGGCAAAATTGGGATTTTGGTAAAAATTGGTTAAATTAGTCAAATTTGATTTCATGAGTGCTCGGATTGATTTTGAAAGTGTTTTGAATGATTTTGAAGGTTTTAGGAAAATTTGGGCCACCATGAGACCAAGGGCATTTTGGGAAAATTTGGGCCAAACCCTAGCCTAGGGCTAAGGGTTTAGGGGACCATCCACATGAGTTTTTAAGAGAATAGGGGAACCAGACTACCTATGATTAGGTTAGGGTTGAGGTTGTGAGTGGAGGTGAGGGGTTCAAGTGTGTGTGTAAGACTGGACAAAGCCACACCACCCAAGGTTAACTCTAAGGCCAAACAGTCCTATGAGGACTCTCCTTAAGCTCCATCATATTTGCTCCACCTACTAAGTACTATAGGTTATAACCAACAAGTGGAACTTCAATATGAGCAAAGAAGAGTTTAAGAATTTCAAATGGTGAGGGTTCCTTTACTATTCCTCTAAGATAGTCAACAAGAAAGTCATATGGCTAGACCCTAGGCTTCTAAGGAAGAGACTAGACCTCAACCAAAAGTGAGGTCAACAAATGGACTCCCAATAGGTGTGGTGTGTTGGGAAAGCACACCGCACATATTGGTGCTGATTGAAGAGATAAACAAACCAACACAAATGTTTAAGAAAATAGGCTCAGAGCAAAGAAGAATGAAAATGAAAAAAGATTCTATTGGGAGTAGGCAGGGACTCCCGCTAGGGCTCAGAAGGTGGATTTCTGGAGACAACCGTCAGGGATACTGACAGTCACAATGAAGATTCGATTAGATTCAACCTCACTTCATTTTAATTTTTTTTAATTTAATTTGATTTGATTTTAATTTTTAAAAAAGAATGTATGAATTAAGAGTGTGTAGAGAGATCAGGTTGAGATGGAAAGAACGGAGACTCACTTCCAACCCAAAAGACCAATCTAGGAGAGGGGGTGCTACATTAAGAAGGAAAGCTCCGGGACTCACATGCAACATAAGAGGTAGAAAAAGTGCTGAGAATGTCATGTTAGGAAGGAAAGCTCAAGGAATCACATCCATCCTAAGAGCTGATGGAAAGGCATTGGGACAGAGGATTATCCCGAGGGAGTGAAACGAAGGTCTATCCCGAGTGTTAATATGGGAGTAAGATGAAAGCATATCTCGAGGGGGTAGAACAGAGGTCTACCATCCCGACTGTTAAGATGGGAGTAGGACGGAGGCTTATCATGAGAGGGTAGAATGGAGGTCTACCATTCTGTGTGTTGAGATGGGAATAGGATGGAGGCTTATCCCAAGGAAGTAGAACAGAGGTCTACAATCTTGATTGTTGGGATGCGAGTAGAACATAGGTCTATCCCGAGAGAGTAGAACGAAGGTCTACCATCCCGAGTGCTGAAATGGGAGTAGGACGGAGGCCTATCCAAAGGGTGTAGTCCTATCCCGAGGGAGTAGAATGCTGAGGTGGGAGTAGGACGGAAGCCTATCCCGAGAGAGTAGAACAGAGGAATACAATCCCGAGTGTTGAGGGGGGTAGGACGGAGGCCTATCCTGAGGGAGTACGGAGGTCTACACTCTCGAGTGCTGAGATGGGATTAGGACAGAGGCCTATCCCGAGGGAGTAGAATGAAGTTCTACAATCCCGAGTGCTAAGATGGGAGTAGATCAAAGGCCTATCCCAAGAAAGTAGAACAAAGGTCTACAATCCCGTGTGCTAAAATGGGAGTAGGATGGAGGCTTTTCCCTGGAGTAGAAAAGAGGTCTACAATTTGGAGTGCTAAAATGCGAGTAGGATTGAGGCCTATCTCGAGGGAGTAGAATGGAGGTCTATTATCTCAAGTGCAGAGGAGATTTTGGCAATTGAGAAGTTCGTTGAGGATTTTGTGAAGTGCAAAAATTTCAAAAATTTTATGAAATTCTATGTATTGTGTGGAACTTTATGAAAGTAATATGAAAACTTGTGGAATTATGCAAATTGTGAGTTGTGGGTATTCGTGCTAGGAATGGTGAATGTGAGAGAGATGTGGAGTGCAGAGTTTGTGGAGGACTCAAAGTGTGTGAAATACGTGGAGAATTCACTTATGATTTTTGTCATTTTCATTATTATTAAGATTATCTTATTATATTTCATTTTATTTTCCTTTGATTTTGAACTTTAATTTTCATTTATTATCAGATTTCTTTGTATGGTTCTTTGTTCATTAAAGTTCGGGACCAACGTATGGTCCTACGGTTTTTTATCAATCGCACAAAAGAGATAAGTCAATAAAGTATGATGAAATCTAAAATAAACTTTGTTAAGATCTACTTCAAACATGTAATACAATGAATCATATGTTGGAACTGTCCAAAACAACTTGTTGAGTACATCGGTGGAAAATTTAGTATTATATATCATATCCTTTATGCTCTAATACAGTAACAACTGTCTATCTGACCCATGAAGCAAGCTTGTGATCAAGCTAACCTTCTAAGCCACACTTCAGGACAGGAGTCCTTTCGCGTATACTTAGAAGTACAACTATGTCACAGTTCATATGTGCGTAGCTCCTCAAACTTTGGATCTGGCTAGAATCCGTATGGTATCTTGCTATCATCCATTTTTCTTAAAATCACTAAGAATCTATGACATGGCACTCCAGGGATGCAATGCTTGGCTAATTATGCTCCATTTCCTTTCAAAATTAATACTGATCTGACTAGCAATGGAATCTCAACTGATCCTCAGAACTCTCTAGGACCAATGATATCTATCTCCTTCCCAAAGAGAATGTTGCTTTTGCTCATAAATGAAACTACATAGAATGGTATGACAAAGTCAAGATGATCAATTCGAGTAGGTATGCGGTTTCCTTCTTCATAAATGTTGATGATGAAGTTATTTGGAATACAATCTGTAGGTAGTATACTCCACTTTACCATCCTTTTGTTCATTCTATTTTTTTGTGGAGGGCATACAATCTACCTCATCATATCTTAAAATGCCCAGGGGGGTTCCCTTGTCTGTCCTTAACAAAGTTATAACAACATCCACACTGGATGGTGATCCTGCCTTCTCCCCACATCCACTTCTGCGGCTCGAAATACATCTTTCTTTTTAACAAACCAGCTCAGCCTTGTCCCTTAGACCCAAAACACAGTCAAGGAACCTTCTTTCATCATTTTCTAAGAGTACTACAGCATGTAACTCCAATCCCTCCAGGATATTAACGATTTTTCCCTAAATTTCTTCATAATATTCAAATTCTCGTTTCTAGACCCTATTCATTCTTTCCAGCTCTGATGTGGGTATCCTTTGCAAATGTCGGGGTTGCTGATATGCCTAAAAATTGCCTAATTTTTCATATATATTTTATGCTCAATTTTAATGCTTTTTAATGATATTACATTTTAAAGGAAGGTACTTGTTGACCTCATTTTTTGTTTAGGTTTAGTTTTTCCTCTTTAGTAGCCTAAGGTCTAGCCATAGGACTTTCTTATTGACTATTGGTCTAGTTCTTCCTCTTTAGTAGCCTAGGGTCTAGCCATAGGACTTTCCTGTTGACTATTCCTAGCACATGGAACCCTCACCATTAGAAATTCTACACTCTTCTCTACTCAACTTGGAATTCCACATAGCAAGGAGTCCTCACCATTAGAAATTCCAAACTCTTCTCTACTCAACTTGAAGTTCCACATATTGGTCATAATCTCTAGCACTTAGTAAGTGGGCTCACTATAGGATAACTCAAGATGAGTCACCCTTAGGACTACTGGACCTTAGGGTTAACCCTGGGTGTTGGTCTAGGGCTAAGGCACTCACTTGCAATCACTTGCACTCACAATCACTCACTATCTTAAACTTAAACTTCTAGGCTTTGATCCCTTGATACTTTTGGGAGACTCATGTAGGTGGTCTCCTAAACCCATTAGCCTTGGGCTAGGGTTTGGCTAAGATCACTACATAGAGGACCCAAAATGGGGTTTCCATTGGTCCATGGCTTATTGATGGTGGTTGGTACCTCAACTCTACCAAGACACCCAACCTAGCCTTTTGCCCCTAAATTCCCCCGAATTGCCTAGATACCTTTAGGAACCCCAGATTTGGCCAAAGTTTCCAAATCTAGCCAAAATACCCAACTTGAATAAAAAATCATTTCAAACACCTTGAAAGCACCCAAAATACCCAAAATCACCAAAATTGGCCAAATTACCCCTCCTTACCCCAAAATTCAAAAAATTCCAAAAAATCCCAAAAATTCTCAAAACCTCCCAAATATTCCTAATTTCATTTTTTTCAATTATTACATGACCCAATTTGGCTAATTTAACCATCTTTGATTAAAAAACCCCAAATTACCCTTTAAAGGCCCATATTTTCCCCAAATCACTCCAAATCTCCATCAATATGATCCCAGTATCCCCAAATTTCAATCCAAAACTCAAATTAACATTCAATATGACAAAAAAAAATTAAATCCAAGCTAAAAAATTCCATTATTTGAGCCTAATTTTGATTTAGATCAAAACCCCAATTTTGGCCCCATGACTTGGTTCCACCAAATTGAACCCATGCCTACTCTATTTGCCACAATTTGTGTTAAAAAACCTTCATAAAATTCCCATATATCAAACTTAATCTTAAATTGGTTTTGGTGAAACCTCAAATTCATTTGATTTCAACCTAAGTCCAAAAGTCCCAAATTTGCCCCAAATAGGCCATGTCTCAAAATCTCACCAAATTGATGGCCTTAGCCCCAAAATTTTCACTCTATCCCTTGATGAAAAGTATTTGCAACACCTCCCTTAATCATTTGAACCATTAAATTTGGAATTAGCCCAAGGCTAACCAAACCTAGACCCATGTCTAGTTCAACATACCCAAAATTGACCAAATTCCAAAAATCCCTCAAATTGACCTACCAATTGAACTCAAAATCACTTCAACCCTTCACCAAAAATTTTCATAACAATAATCTACACAATGTTGATCAATCAATTGGGTCAATTGACATGGCTAACATAGCCCAAACCCAAGTTTTGATCACTTGAACCCACATTGAACCCATGCACTAAAGATGGCCTAACTACCCCAAAGTCACCAAATTAATGACTCCACAACCATGAATTGGACCCTAGTGTCCAGCCTAAACCTCTTAAAACCACCTAAACTAATCCATGGACCAAGGGTACCCTAAATAAATGGATTTTATTCCATATTTTCTTAAGCTTAGGATATTTTTTCCAAAATAAAGCCTAAACACATTAAATTGCTATGACATATTCCCCTGGGTTCCCTGAGCTCCTAGCTACCTCCCCCTGGCCTGCCGACCGGCTAACATAGTGGCCAGAAAATGTCCAAACCAAGAGCCACCCCCATGGGATTAAACCCAATTCGAAACTAGAGGCCACATCATCCAAATTGAAGCTTAGAGTCTCTCTGCCCTCCACCTAGGCAGCACATTTCACCCTCTAATTGGTCATGACAACAAGCCTAAGGCTATTTTTATAAAATGCTCCCATTTATGGCCATGGAGGGAGAGCTGAAGTTCCTCTAAGAGACTTCCCCAAATTGATCCCAAAGCCTCTTTGAGACTTGCTCAATGCAACCAAACCACCACATTGCCCTGAATCCCCTTGTTGGAGCCCAATTTTTCAGCTGAAAACCTTATCAGAGAAAGGACAAAACTCTCCACACCTCTAAACTCCACAAAACTCAAATTAAACTAACCCACACCTTCACAACAGTGAAAGGAGCTAAAGCCCCATCAAATTCCCCTCTCACAGAGCCTCTACCATAGATCTAGACCAACACCCAAATCTAGTCGTGATCAAAATCATATCTAGCCCTAACACCAAGACCAGAGACTCAATCTATTGCCTCTTTGGATCACAACAAACATGTCGAGACTCTCTGATCAAAGCTTCACTTCTCAGAGCAAAGGTATAAAACTTCTCTCTATCCCGAGTCTATTTGGATTATCGATTTGATTAAGCTTAATTTAATTGCATGATTGGCGTATAGATATGTTTGTCTCACTTAGACGAGTCCATAGGATCAAACTCAAAGTGATTTGGTTGAGTCTAGGTCGAGATCTTAAGATTTTAGTGTGGATTGTCACAGGATCACTCTATCAGGGACGATGACGGGGAGTCGTTTGATCGAGCGTGTATTGAATGGACGGAGAAGATCAAGTCAGACAGCGCTTCCATACATGAACCGCTAGCAAAGTCGGCACTGAGGTGGACTACGACGTCGAATGGGAACGCGCCACGTGGAGCTTCGGAGCCGCCGTAGGTTGATGTGGTGTCTCGCATTTAAATAAATAAATAGGGATTTAAAAAATTAGAAAATGATCCCTAACTTCAAAAATTCATATCTTGGTGTAGAAAAATCATAAAAAAAAAACCCTCTTGCTTCGTGAATAGAGGAGAAGAATGTGGAAATAAATTTAAGTCCATATGATGCATATTTTATTTTTCATTAATTAAACACTTATTTGGATGTTTTGATTCTCCATGCATGAAGTGATATCACCATGACTTGAAATTTTAACATGTTGTTGCCTTTGTCTTAGGGAACATTCCCTAGATTTTCTAAAGTCAGAGGAGGCCCCTTGATAGAGAATCATATTTTTCAAGTTTATATGCATTATTTGCTTAAAATTAATCATGGAAATTAGCATGTTGCCTAGAAAAATCCAAGAAAATTTTGGAAGGTGTATGATGACTAGAGAGCCTTTGGGAAAATTTCTCATGAGTCAAGTCATTTAAAATGCACCTCATCCTCACAAACCCTAAATCACTAACATAATTAATTTTAAAAAATATAAATAATAAAATAACTTGATTTTTAATCTCCACTATTGTTTAGGATCTAGAAAACTCACCATAAAAATTCCAAAGTATTTTGAGTTCATTTGGTAATTTAAGTTGATTTTTAAAGATAAACAACATTTTTGGCCCCAAAATAATTTTTAAAAATCAAAATATAACCTGAAAAATTATAAAACTTGTTTTTTTAGTTCTCTGAGATCGGGGGTATTTTCTAAAAATAAAATGATATCTAAAATAAAAACTTGATTTTTAGCCTATTTTAAATATGTAAATAATTAAAAATCCCTAAAAATCACAAAAATAATAAAACTCATAGAAATGTTCTAAATTGCTTCCCAAGCACTTAGAAACAATTAAAATATTTTTTCTAGTTTTCTAAATAAAGATATTGAATTTTAAAGCTTAAAAGTGATTTTTAAAGGCTAAAATGAATTTTCACTAAAATAATGCCAATACATCAAATAAAATTTATAAAAGTATAAAATCTTCTCTTCTGAGTTCTCTAACCTTAGGAGGACTTTTAAAAATATAAAACTTAATTTTCTTTCTTTAAAATATTTTATAATTAATAAATACCCCAAAACTTAAAATAATTCTTAAAATTCAAATAAAATTTAAAAAAAATCATGAAATTTGATCCAAAGGCTTTTCTCGTCTAGGTCTACCTCCAGTAAAAATTTTTAAGAGATTAGGATTTACCTTGATCAAGTTAGGAATTTGCTTTGGAAAATCCTATTTTTTGCATGAAATCAATTATGTAAATTAAATTAAATCTTGAAAAATCATATTTTCTCCTCTAATGTCTTAATTGACCCATGAATGAAGAAGAATAAAAATTTCACAGTCATTTGAATTGAATTTGACAAATTATAAAGTGTTAATAGCCTTAGGGGCAAATATGTGATTTTGGAAATTTAGCCTTAATTAACATTTAGGCTTAATTTAAGGAGAGAAATGGGTTTTCTCTGATCTTAATTTGGATGTTTGAAATATAAGGGGTTAATTGGTAGAAACCAACCTCACTTTCTCAATTGAAAAGATAAGTTAATAAATTTCTAAGTTATTAAAATTTGGAAGTTTATTAAAATAAAATGAATCTAGGGCTTAGGGGTATGACTTTTGAAGTCAATAATTAATCAATTTAATACACCTATTTTGATTTTCAAATAAAATTTAAATCATGCATTATAACCACCAAAAGCTTAACAATTTTCAAAACTAACTAAGACACTCACCTAGGTCTTAAGGGCTTGGTAGTGACTTAGGCTAAATGAGGATTGGAAAAACAAACTCAATTAAAATTAAAACATCTTTCAAACATTACAAGCCCAATTAGGACTAAAATTTGGTGAAGTGTTCCAATAACACTAACTTGCCTCTTTAAGGGTCGTCACCCACATAATCTTCAAAACTAAATTGCAGATGATAATTACCTTACTCTTAGGGATAATTGAGACATCAATGTTCATTGAGCATTAGAGTGTTTTATAGGATGAATTATTAAGCAGTATAATAAGTTTAAAAGAGTTCAAAATTTTCCACAAGGCAGCAAGAGAGTAGCATGGACCTGCCGCTTTCTCTAAGATCTGTTGGATATCTCGGAGATCTACTAAACTTAATGTATTTTACTTGGCAACATCATCCTTAATTAAAATCCTAAAGACACACCAAGATATGACCTAGGGTTAGATAAGTCGTCAAAATTTTACTTCCCTGTCTCATATAAACTGTCTTAACATGCCTTTTGAGTTTCAGATGGTGGAACGAGAAGACTCGCCAGGTACACTTTTACAGTGTTCAACGTTGACTTTCTTGTACTTTCATACTGTGCTTTTATACATGCAAACTTGCATGCTAAACGATGATGTCACCCTGCATGAAAGCTAAAACTATCAGAATAGCCACAAAACCAAAATCAAAACAAAAACTAAAATCAACCAAGAAAAAATTCACTGCCACAACATTCAAATATAAAACAACTCAAAATTTAATCACAAACATCACACAAAACTACAAATTGCAACTAAATTAAGCGTCTCTATCTGATGATCGAGAATCCCTCAGAGGAGGTAACCTACGGTTGCTAACGAGGCTTCCCACAGTCTCATCGGATGATCGCGAACTCCTAGGAGGAGGTAACCTACAGTTACTAACGAGGCTTCCCACAGTCTAAATGAAATTATGGAACTCATTAAGTTAAGTTTACTAAATTCATTTAGACTAAGTGAATCCAATAAAAAATAGTGGTGCCGGAACGAGGGAACCGTGTGATCTTAACCGGTGTCACTCTAATCAACTTTAACATGCCCCCATAAAATTTAAAGAACTTCAACCATATGGCCACCTGATTTGACATTATAACTTGACACACTAGAAAACTCAAACTCGTCACGGTAAGGAACTTGGAATTAGCGCGGTGGGCAGCACGACCATCTTCAATAGTAGAACATGTCTTCCCCAGCTAAACCAATCTTCTTTCCTTAGACTTAAACAACAAAACCATATGACTTCGACGTTGCTTACTTATGCAACGTAAATCCTCACCTTATCTTTAGGCCTTAGCATATCCCTGCTATACAATATAAGCCCTAACTCGTCTTAGGATTCCGAGGTCATCGTTCGTCACGACCTAAACCCTCACATCTTTCAGATTATTTGTATGATCGTTTCACATGAATGTAAGCCCTAACAAATAAAAATTGGCAGGATGAAACACCTAAATATTTCTCTTCAAAACTAAAGCCAAACATTATGATAGCTTGGGAAGTCCCCGAGGTTCTCCTCTGGATCCATGAAATCCCCTAGTTCTTCTTCCTTTGGACTCTATAACAAAATGTTTCAAATTTGAACCAATCCCCTTTCACTCCTCTACATCCGATCTCATTGAAAAGTCCTACCCTTTGAAACTCCTTGAAGATAATATTTCCTGATTTTTTTCGAGAGTTTTCTTAAATGACTTTGATCATTTAAGATATAATTAATTGTAGGGGCTTGCCCTTATATGAAGCATGTCCGAACCCAGCTTAATATAAACCCTACTTAATCCTTTATATTAAATAAGGGAACTTGTCGGCAAATACAAAGGTTTCGCAGACTAAACAGATATCATATATTCCTTAGTTTATTTGATCGAGCCTCATCCTCAAGTCTTGTGTTTATTCTTTAGGATAGATACAGGATTTGAGGTACAATGCTCTTTCATTTAAACTATGAAAAATATTGGGTCAGTTTGATTTCATATTTTTCTAAAACTAAATATACATATATATGTAAATTAAAATGTCCTTCCGAAGCGGGCGACGGGACTTCGATTCTGGTGACCGAAAGCTTCTTACAGGCAACTTTACAACAAAAAATAGCCTTAAAAGTACTTTGCATATTTTTTGTTTTAGGTACAATAAATGGACTTTTGGAGAAAATGAATAAAAAATAGTGCAATTTGGAGTAAAAGCGAGCAAGAAAGAAAATTTTGACTTGAATCATTTCACTATGTAATTCTATGCTTAATCTACTTTACATTTCTCACATATTTTTGAATGAAATTACACTTTAATTTTCATGCTTATTTTGTAATATTATATGTTAGGAGCGAAATGCAACTAAAACGGGGCAAAACGGAGCTGAAATAGAGCCAAATGGAGCAAAATAGTGGAGTTGCTGCAAGGTGGCGCATGATGCGCCAAAATCCATAGAACTGGCGCATGATGTGCTAGAGACGACTTTTTTGTGGATTAAGGTAGTTTGGGATGAATTTTGAACAAATTTTTAAAGGGAGACTTGTTTTAACACTCCTTGGAGTGATTCAATGCATCTAGACACTTTGGAAGGTTCTTTTATGAAGGGACATGTCTCTTAGATCAGTTGACATGTCTTTTGAATTGAAAAGAGTTGACTTTTGGATAGAGTTTTGGAAGAAATTTTGAATTCTTTTTGGATTGAGTCAGCCTTTTATAAAAGAGAGGGAAGTCTAGGGCTTGAAGAGGAGTTTTTGGGGCGTGAGTTTTACGTGTGTGTGTGTGTGTGTGTGTGTGTGTGTGTGTTTGTTTGTGTATGATGTGAGAAAGAGAGGCAAGGGCTTGTAGATTTTCTTCAAGGATTGTAAGAGGAGAGGGAAGGTGAGAGATTTCTTCTTCATTACACTTCAAGGGAGAATTCAGAGTGATTGTAAAGAGAGAAAGACTTGAAGAGAACTTTTAGGGCTTTGCTTGGGAAGGATTGTGAGATAAGTTGTGTCATTTATTTATTTCATTTTGTAAACTTGTTTTTATATATGAAATTTGTGTTTTATAGTATACTTCTCATGAGTTTTGAGTAGTTTTCTATATCATTCTCCCTACTTTGAGATATGATTTTGTAAAGAATTGATTTTATTTTATATAGTTTTAAATGTCAATAATTTGTGATGATTCAAACTTTGATCTTCATTTACTTTTTGATTTGGTCAATTGAAATGTTAAAATGTGTTGAGAAACCTATGATCCAAAAGGGCTATGATTTCTACAATGTAGTGAGAATCACATTTGATTCCATGGGAGAGGATTTCATCCATGGGTTTGAGTGCAAATAAATATGGAAATATACTTTGTTGGATGTAGAATTGGAGATTTTAAGGTGACAAATTAAAATCTCCAATTTGATCTAGTTGATTGGAAACTGATGCAAGATTGTTAGCCCTCAGGCGAGGGAGTAGTGGGAGCTCTGGAGTGGCAGCCAATATCCTCCCAGCCTAACCATGGAATTAAGGACCAAACTCTGGATTAGTCAATGTTCTTTAAGCACTCGGAAGAGGGTAAAGAATATGATTACTCCTATTTTACACAAAACAATTTTTATATATTTTGAAATGATTTTAATTTCTTCACAATCCAGGTACTCATTGTAAAGGGTAAGCATGCTTTCTTAAATTTGAACTCTTCGTTAAAACTTTGCTTAGTACTAGTAAATTTAATTTTGAAGTTTAGTAAATAGTTCAGTAAACTTATTTCTTTTGTCTACATTTCTGTTAGCATTCATTAAACCCATTTTAACCTGTCTTTCTCACTTTAATTTTTATAGTTTGAATATTGTGATTTATGTTATTATCATAAGAATTTCCTACTTCCAAACTAAGACTTGATAGTAGTACACTAGAATTAGCCTAATGGATTTCTTACTACGCTTCTCTATGGGATCGATACTCGGTTTTTAAAGAAAGCCCTATATTACTTAAAGCAATATGTGCACTTGCGTAGAACTACTAGTGTGTGAACTATTTTATATATTTTATAAGATTTTTATTTTGCACATTAACTACTTAATATAAATTGGGTCATGTTTTTTGTCATATTTTTTAAAGCTAAATTATTATGTAATTTCAAGACAGGTCAAGTTTTGGTCACTGTTACCGGGGATTTAAATTAACACAAAACACGCAGAAAAACAACACAAATTAGAGCTCATCAGTTGCTCCTCTATCTTAACCTCTGAAAGGATTGTGGCAGCTGTGTAAACTGTGGTATGTATGGCTCAACTTCCTGGTCCTCCGCACTCCTGAATTTCATGCTAGCGGTTGTGTATTCTTCAAATGTCATGTAACACTCGAGATGGAGGGCGTTACATTATATGGGCATTCTATAAATGATCCTGTCGATCATGTCTGTCTGGTTATCTCAGCATTACTCATTTGGCATCTTGTACAAAGTTTGTCGGGGACCTCCAACGGTGTAGACTCTATGATGAACTTTAACTCAACCTCAATGATTGGCGGACTGGTGGAAGTCTCCTTTAAGTTTGGATCATAGACATCTACCTTATTAATCAAAGTAAGCTTCACAGATGCTTCCTTAACACATCTCTTTTATAGTCACTTCAAGGCGCTGTGCTTACAGCGGTTGGCATTTCTGCAATGTGTCCTCCTCAATGTTGCATCGACTAGATCTCTCGTAGGCATAATAATCATCGACTGTAAGTGGTTGGTCCATTCGATCAGATACTGTGACCTTTCTTCTTTTTAGTGATGAGTCTCCCTTAGTACTGATTCTGAGCAATGACTGTAGCCCCTCTGTCTCTCATCGGCTAATCATCAGAGGGCCCTCATAATCGATACCTCTAAAATATATAGTTTTTAGGTGCACATTTTTATATCTATTTTTGAGATATTGTGATTTAATGGAAGGTATTTGTGTGTTTTTCTTTCAGGTACAATCAAATGGATGAAAAATGGTGAAAGGAGTGATAAAGGATCAAATTTGGAGCAAAAATGAAGAAGGTGTGCAAAAGAACTGTGGTGCCTAAGCGCCCCAAACTGGAAAAGGAAGTATTTGTTAGCTATTTTTTTCTGATTTTATTTGCACATTTTATTTGTCCCTGTGGGTTCGATATTTGGGGCTTAATCAAAAAATCATATGTTACTTATTAATGATATGTATACTTGCATAGTATCTCATAATTAAATATAATAATTGCATTCTTATTTGCTTTGAAGTTAAGTTTTTGGCAGTCATTACAAAGTAAGAAATATAAAGAAAAATTAAGATTATAACTGCATACATCATACTGTCATATAAAATTGGGATCAAGTTTTTGTCTGGCTGTTGTCAGGAGAGTAAAAATTTTTTGAAGAAATTTTAGAAAGCAAATTTCTATTTTTATAAAGTCTTATTTCAATTTCTAAATTTATTTTAAGAATATTATAATGTTGTTTTTATATAAAGTTTTTGTTTCTGTGACTTTATTTTATGTTGTTTTGTAGTAATGTATGCATAGTTTAGGTTCTAAAGGACTAGTGCCCTATGATTCTAAATTAGAATGAATTATTAGAAAAGTTAAAAAAACCAAAAATACAGAAAAAGATAAAAAGTTTTAAGAATTGACAAATCAAAATAATCAAAATGCTGAAACTAATCAAGAGTTTAGACCTTTAAGTGACTATGCTAACCCTACAGTAGATAAACTTCATTTTAGTATCAATAACTTGCTATAGTGGCTGATTCATTTGAACTTAAACTTGTTATTCTCCAAATGGTATCAAATAATTAGTTTGGGGGAGCACCAACTGAATATCCAAATTTACATCTTGCTAATTTTCTAAAATTATGTGTTATATTTAAATATGACGGTGTATCAGATGATGCTATAAGACTTAGAACTTTTCCTTTCTCACTGAGGAATAAGGCTAAGATATGATTACATTCGTTAGCACATGGATCTATCAGAACTTTGGGTGATTTAGCGCATAAACTCCTTGCTAAATATTTTTCACCATAAAGAATGTAAAGTTTAGAAATGATATTACATCTTTTTGTCAGTTTGAAGGGAAATCTATTTATGAAGCATGAGAGAAATTTAAATAACTATTGAGAAAGTGACCAAATCATGTTATACCAGATTGGTTAATAATTCAAATCTTTTATAATGGATTAGCTAGATCAATTAGATATATTATCGATGTCGCTGCTGGTGGTTCATTGATGTCAAAACCATTTCATGACGCTTATATTTTAATTGAAGAGATGACTACTAATAATTTTCAATGGCCTTCTAAGAAGGTAAATCCTAAGAAAGTAGCCAATATTCATGAATATGATGCTTTTGCAATGTTAGCAAATCAAGTCCCTACAATTTCAAGGAAGTTAGATCAATTTGGATTGAATTTTTCTCAACTAATTTCAATGATTGAAGAGAATTAATTAGGCCAAATTGCATATTCTTAAGCTTCATTAGAAACTTTGAATGTCATAAACAACAAGCAGAATAACTCATATTCAAACTATTATAACTCATGTTGAAAGAACCATCCTAATTTTAAGTAGAATAATACTTTGGGTGGTAATAATCAACAACGGGGGAATAACCAAGTAAACACACTAGGAAATGGAAACAAATAAAGTAATAGTAGTTATAGACCTACTTATCCTCCAGATTTTAATAGTAATCCACAATTTAAGAAGAAAAAGTTATTTATAAAAGAAGTTTTGTTATAAATGGGAAATCAGTTACAAAGTCAAGGAGCTGCAAATAGAATTATTAAGAATAAATATGGAAAAATAGCCAATTCATTAAGTAATAGATCCCAAAGAACACTTCCTAGTAATACATAAGTAAATCTAAAAGATCATAATAAAAAGTAAGTAAAAGCCGTTCAACTTAGAAGCGAAAGAGATTTGGAAGGTGGTGTTCAAAAAGAGATTGAAGTAGAGAGAGAAGAAATTGAAGAGCCTGAAGTGGAAGCTCTGAAAGATTTAGGAAGACCTATTTCTCCACTTAAAATTGACTTGAAAAAACCACCACCTTCATTTCCTCAAAGACTTCATCAACAAAAGTTAGATAAACAATTTTCCAAATTTATGGAAATCTTTAAGAAGCTTATAAATAATATTCTATTTACTGAAGCCTTAGAACAAATGCCAAGTTATGTAAATTTAATGAAGGATATTCTTAACAGGAAAAGGAAGTTTAAAGATAATGAGACTATTGCACTTAGTGAAGAGTGTAGTGCTATAATTCAGAAAAAGCTTCCTAAAAAGCTTAAAGATCCTAGTAGCTTCACAATTCCATGTGCAATAAGAGAGATTTTATGGGAAAGCATTATGTGATTTAGGTGCAAGCATTAACCTTATGACATTATCAATATTTAAAATATTGTGATTAGGAGAAATATCCCCAACTACTGTAACTCTGCAGTTAGCGTATCATTCAATAACATATCTTAAGGGAGTTATAGAAGATGTTTTAGTGAAAGTGGATCAATCTATCTTTTCTGTTAATTTCATTGTGCTAGATATGAAAAAGAGCTAAGAGATACCTATTATTTTGGGGAGACCTTTCCTAGCTACAGGAAGAGCAAAGATAGATGTGCAGAAAGAGGAATTATTTATGCATGTCAATGATCAAACAATTACTTTTAATATTTCAAAATCAATGAAGTATCCTGCAAAAGCTAAAGATGATGAATGTTACAGAATGGATGTAATAAGATATCTGAGTGAATGCCATTTTAAAATAACTTTTGATGAGAAATCTGAATTGAAAGAGTTGGAACACGAGGAAAAAGAGGAATTATATCAATTTGAAGATTTTTTAAGGAAGATTCAAATTATGTTCCATAAAGTTTTGAAGTTTTGGCACGACAGATAAAAGATAATTTTTTTTGTCCATCGATCGAAAAAACTCTTGAAGTTGAGTTTAAGTTACTTCTTGAACATTTAAAATGTCTTTTTAGGTGATTCCTCAACATTGCCGGATATAATTTCTTCAAAATTAACTATAGAAGAAGAAGAAAGTTTAATGAAAACTTTAAAGAACATTTAAAATAAAGTACTTTTGACGTTATTTTTGGTTGTAGAGTTGCCCGTAAGAAGCAGTCGGTCACCAGAATCGAAGTGTCGTCGCCCGCTTTGAAAGGACGTTTGAGTTTATATATATGTATATTTAGTTTTAGAAAAATATGAAATCAAACTGACCCCATATTTTTCATAGTTTAAATGAAAGAGCATTGTATCTCAAATCCTGTATCTATCCCGAAGGATAAACACAAGACCTGAGGATGAGGCTCGATCAAATAAACTAAGAAATATATGATATCCGTTTGGTCTGCGAAGCCTTTGTATTTACCGACAAGTTTCCCTATTTAATATAAAGAATTAAATACGGTTTATATTAAGTTGGGTTTGGACATGCTATTTATAAGGGCAAGCCCCTTTAGTTAATTGCATCTTAAATGAACAAAGTCACCTAAGAACACTCTCGATAAAAAATAGGAAATATTATCTTCAAGGAGTTTCAAAGGAGGAAGAACTAGGGGATGTCCTAGATCCAGAGGAGAATCTCGGTGACTTCGCAAGTTATCTTAATATTTGGCTTCAGTTTTGAGGAAAAATGTTTAAGTGTTTCATCCTGCCAATTGTATTAGTTAGGGCTTACATTCATGTGAAACTATCACACAAATAGCCTGGAAGGTGTGAGGATTTAAGTCGTCACAGACGACAACCTCGGAATCCTAAGATGAGTTAGGGCTTATATTGTATAGCAGGGCTATCCAAAGGCCTAAAGATAAGGTGATGATTTAGCAACCTCAAAGTATTATGGCTTTGTTGTTTATATCTAAGGACTGAAGATTGGTTTAGCTGGGGAAGACAGGTTTTGCTGTTGAAGATAGTCGTGCTGCCCACCATGCTAGCTTCAAGCACCTTACCGCGACGAGTTGGAGTTTTCTAGTATGTCAAGTTATGATGTCAAATTAGGTGGCCATATGGTTGTAGGTCTTTAAATTTTATGGGGGCATGTTAAAGTTGATTGGAGTGACACCTGTTAGGATCCTACGGTTCCCTCGTTCCGACACCAGTATTTTCTATTAGATTCACTTAGTCCAAATGAACTTACTAAACTCAATTTAATGAGTTCCATAATTGTATTTAGATCCTGGGAAACCTTGTTAGCAACCGTCGGTTACCTCCTCCTAGGAATTCCCGATCATCTAATAGAGACATCTTAATTTAGTTGCAATTTGTAGTTTTGTGTGATGTTTGTCATTAAATTTTGAGTTGTTTTATATTTTGAATGTTGTGGAGGTGAATTTTATCTTGGTTGATTGTTTTAGTCTTCGGCGTTAGTTTTGTGGCTATCCTAATAACTTTAGTTTTCATGCAGGGTGGTATAGTTTTTTAGCATGCAAGTTTTGCAAATATAAAAGTACAGTATGAAAGTACAAGAAAGACAACACTAAAAACTGTAAAAGCGTACCTGGCGAGTCTTCTCGTTCCACCGCCTGAAACATAAAATACATGTGAGGGCAGTTCATGTAGAAGCAAAAAGTAAGGTTTTAGTAGTTTTCCTAACCCTATGTTATATCTTGGTGGGTCCTTAGGAGTTTAGTTAATAATGATTTTGCTAAGCAAAGCATATTAAGTTTAGTAGACGGCTCAGGTATCCAACAGGTTAAGAGGAAGAAGCAGGTCCATGCTTCTCTCTTATCACCTGGTGAAAAGCCTCGAGCTCATTTAAACTTATTATGTTGCTTAATAATTCATCCTATGAATACCTTAATGCTCAATGGACATTGATATCTCAATTATTCCTTAGAATAGGGTAATTATCATTTGTAATTTAATTTAAGAATTATGTGGGTGAAGACCTTAAAGAGGCAAGTTAGTGTTGTGGAACACTTAGCCAAATTTTGGTCCTAATTGGGCTTGTAGTGTTTGAAAGATGTTTTAATTTTCAATGATGTTTACTTTTCTCATCCTCATTTAATCATTCTTGATTTAACTTAGATTACTACTAAGCCCTTAAGACCTAGGTGACTGTCTTAATTAGTTTTGAAAGGTTAAACTTTAGGTGGTCATGATTCATTATTTGAATTTCATTTGAAAATCAAATAGGGGTATTAAATTGATTAATTGTTGACTTCAAATGTCATACCCCTAAGTCCTGGGTTCATTTTATTTTAATAAACTTTCAAATTTTAATAATTTAGAAATTTGTTAACTTTTCTTTCAATTAAGAAAGTGAGGTTGGTTTCTACCAATTAACCTCTTGTGTTTCAACCATCCAAATTAAGATCAGAGGTTGCCCATTTCCCCCCTTGAATTAAGCCTAAGTGTTAATTAAGGCAAAATTTCCAAAATTACACATTTTGCCCCTTTAGACTCTAACACTTCATAATTTGTCAAATTCAATTCAAATGACTTTGAAATTTTTATCCTACCTCATTCATGGGTCAATTAAGACATCAGAGGAGAAAATGTGATTTGTTTGAAAATTTAATTTAATTTATATAATTATTTTCATGCAAANTTGAAAATTTAATTTAATTTATATAATTATTTTCATGCAAAAAAAAAGGATTTTTCAAAGAAAATTTCTAACTTGACCAAGGTAAATCCTAATTTCTTAAGATTTTACTGGAGGTATAACCTAGACCAGAGAAGCCTTTGGACCAAATTTCATGATTTTTTTAATTTCAATTGAATTTTAAGAATTATTTTAAGTTTTGGGGTATTTATTAAATATAAAATCTTTTAAATGGGGAAAATTAAGTTTTATATTTTCAAAAAGCTTCCTAAGGTCATAGAACTCAAAGGAGAAAATTTTATATTTTTCTGAGTTTATTTGATTTATTGGAATTATTTTTAGTGAAAACCCATTTTAGCCTTTAAAAATTATTTTTAAGCTTTAAAATTCAATATCTTTATTTAAGAAAATCAGGAAAAATATCCAAATTATTCCTAAGTGCTTAGGAAACAATTTAGAACATTTTCATTAACTTTATTATTTTTTTGTGATTTTTATGGATTTTTAATTATTTAAATATTTAAAATAGGTTAAAAATCAAGTTTTTATTTTAATACTCCATTTTATTTTTAGAAAATACCCTTAATTACAGAGAACTCAAAAAACTCAATTATATAACTTTTCAAGTTATATTTTGATTTTTAAAAATCATTTTAGTGCCAAAAATGTTATTTATTTTTAAAACCCAACTTGAGTTACCAGATGAACTCAAAATGCTTTGGAATTTTTATGGTGAGTTCTCTAGATCCTAAACAACAGTGGAGATTAAAAATCAAGCCATTTTGTTGTTTGTATTTTTCAAAATTAATTATCTTAGTGATTTAGGGTTTGTAAAGATTAGGTGTATTTTGAATGACTTGGCTCATGAGAAATTTTCCTGAAGGCTCTCTGGTCATCATAAACCTTCTTAAATTTTCTTGGATTTTTCTAAGCAACATGCTAATTTCCATGATTATTTTAAGCAATTGATGCACATAAACTTAAAAATATATGATTCTCTATCTAGGGACCTCCTCTGACTTTAGAAAAAATCAGGGAATGTTTCCTAAGATAGAGGCAACAACATGCTAAAATTTCAAGCCATGGTGATATTACTACATGCATGGAGAATCAAAAATTCCAATCAAGTGTTTAATTAACTAAAAATAAAGTATGCATCAAATGGATTCCAAATCATTTCCACATTATTCTCCTCTGTTCACTCAGCAAAAGGATACTTTTATTTTATTTTTTTTATTTTTCTACACCAAGATATGAATTTTTAAAGCTAGGGATCATTTTCTGATTTTTTTTTAATTCCCTATTTATCTATTTAAATGTACCGCGCTGACTATATCCTAGGAAGCTCCGAAAGCACGTGTGGCGTGCTCTGGTTGGACGCCGCCATCCACATAGTTGTTAACTTGACCCGCAGTTCATGTAAGGAAATGTTGTCCGGCTCGAGCTCCTCCGTCAATCCAATGCACGTGTGATCGGACGGCTTCCCGTCATCGTCCCCAATAGAGTGATCCCGTGACCGTCCACACTAAAAAAACCCTAAGATCTCAGCCCAAACTCAACCAAATCACCTCAGGTTTGATCCTATGGACTCGTCTAAGTGAGACAAACATATCCATACGGCAATCATGCAATTAAATTAAGCCTAACTAAATAGAGAATCAAAATAGGCTCGGGAAGAGGAGAGGTTCAATAACTTGGCTCTGAGAAGGGAAGCTTTGATCAGAGAGTCTCAGCACGTTTCTTGGGGTCCAAATAAGCTAGAGATTAAGCCTCTTGCTATGGCAAAATCTCTAGACCCAAATTCGACCAAGGCCGATTTCAGGTGTTGGTCTAGAGCTATGTTAGGGCTCTCTGGAAAGGGTATTTGATAGGGCTTTGGCTTCTCTAAATATGGTGAATGTGTGGGTGAGTTTAATTTGATTTTGGTTGATTTTAGAGGTGTGGCGAGCTTTGTCCCGTCTCCAGCAAGGTTTTAAGCTAAAAAATTGGGCTCCGACAAGGGGATTCATGGCAATGTAGTGGTTGGGTTGCACTGAGGAGGTCTCAAAGAGGCTTTGGGATCAATTTGGGGAAGTCTCTTAGAAGTATTTTTAGCTCTCACTAAATGTTCATGGAGGGGAGAATTTTATAAAAATGGCCTTGAAATTGCTGCCATGACCAATTGAGGGGTAAAACGTGCTGCCTCGGTTGAGGGCATAGAGGATCTAAGCTTCAAGTTGGATGAGGTGGCCTCTAGGTTTGAATTGGGTTTAATTTTATGTGGTGGCTCTTGGTTTGGTCATTTTCCAGCCACTAGGCTGGCCGGGAGGCCAGGGGAGGTGGCTAGGGAGGTCAGATGAGCCAGGGGAATATGTCACAGCAACTTAAAGTGTTTAGGCTTTGTTTTGGAAAAAATATCCAAAGCTTAAGAAAATATGACATGAAATCCCTTAATTTAGGGGACCTTTAGTACATGGCTTAGTTTAGGTGGTTTTAAGAGGTTTAGGCTGGTCACTAGGGTCCAACTAATGGTTGTGGAGTCATTAATTTGATGACTTTGGGGTAGTTAGGCCATCTTTAGTGCATGGGTTCAATTTGGGTTCAATTGATCAAATCTTGGATTTGGGCTAGGCTAGCCACGTCAATTGACCCAATTAATTGATGAACATTTTGTAGATGATTTTTATGAAGATTTTTGGTGAAGGGTTGAAGTGATTTTCAGTTCAATTGGTGAGTCAATTTGAAGGATTTTTGAAATTTGGTCAATTTGAGCATGTTGGGCTAGACATGGATCTAAGTTGGGCTAGCCTTGGGCTAAGTCCAAATTGAATGTTTTATATGATCAACGAGGATGTTGTGAAGATTTTTAATGAAGGGATGGAGTGGAAATTTTGGGGCTAAGGCCATCAATTTGGTGAGATTTTAAGACATGGCCAATTTGGAGCAAATTTGGGGCTTTTTGGACTTAGGTTGAAATTGAGCTTGGATTTGGTCTAGATTGTCACATCAATAGTTTATTTGAGTTTAAAATTGAAATTGGGGTAAATTGAGACCAATGTGATAAACATTTGGAGTGATTTGAGGAAAATATGGGCCTTTAAAGGGCAATTTGAGGGTTTTGATCAAAGATAGCCAAATTGGCCAAATTGGGTCATGTGATAGTTGAGAAAAATGGAATTAAAAATATTTGGGGGGTTTTCGAAATTTTTGGAATTTTTTGTAATTTTCGTAATTTTGAGGTAAGGAGGGGTATTTTGGTAATTTGGCCAATTTTGGTGATTTTGGGTAGTTTGGGGGTTTTCAAAATTTTTGAAATGATTTTTGAACCAAGTTGGGTATTTTGGGTAGATTTGGGAATTTTTGCCAAATTTGGGGTCCCAATGGGATCTAAGTAATTTGGGGGAATTTATGAGCAAAAGGATAGGTTGGGTATCTTGGTAGAGTTATAGTGCCAAACATTATCAATAAGTCATGGAACAATGGAAACCACATTTTGGTTCCTCTATGTAGTGATCTTAGTCAAACCCTAGCCCAGGGCTAATGGGTTTAAGGGGCCACCAACATGAGTCTCCCAAAAGTATCAAGGGACCAAAGCCAGGAAATTTAAGTTTGGGATAGTGAGTGAATGTGAGTGCAAGTATGTACAAGCCCTAGACCAACACCCAGGGTCAACCCCAAGGTCCAGCAGTCCTAAGGGTGACTCATCTTGAGTTCCCCCATAGTGACCCCACCTACAAAGTGCTAGAGGTTATGACCAATGTGTGGAACTTCAAGTTGAGTAGAGAAGAGTTTGGAATTTCTAATGGTAAGGGTTCCTTGTCTAGTTTTCTAAGAATAGTCAATAAGAAAGTCCTATGGTTAGACCTTAGGCTATTAAATAGAAAAACTAAACCTCAACTAAAAGTGAGGTCAACAAATGGACCCCCAATAGGTGTGGCATTCTGGGCAAGCACACCGTGCGTATTGGCATTGACCGACGAGATCAACGAAACCAATACAAACTCCTAAGTCAACAAACCCGAAAGTATGTGTAGAACTGTGTGTGTGATTTGTTTCTACTGAGGAATTAACATGTGATTGTCTGACTGAAATCAAGGAGTAGAGACTCTCATTGGGGATCGGAGAGTGAATTTTGAGTTATAAAATTTCAGGTATTTATAAAGGATGGGAGTCAGTATATAAGTGCTGACCCCGAGGTGGAAATTGAAATTTGGGTATCAATTCTGAAATAAGAATCAAATGTCATAATCCATTTAAGTTGGTCTTGAAACTTATTTCAAAAGATGAGAGCAGGATTGTGTGGGAGGACCTAATCGAGATAGAAACACAGAGGCTCAGATCTGGCTCAAAAGGGCAACAACAGTGTAGAAGACGACAACCATTAAGGATATGTCTCCAGAAAGAAAGGGCTGTGCCAGTTCAAGTTACCACTGGGGAGTTATATTTGAATTGACATGTGATAGGGAGAATATATATGTCAAGTTAGGAAGGATAGAACTAGGACTCACATCCAACCCAAGATGTGACAAGAGAATATATGTGCTACATTGAGAAGGAAAG